>CAUYLG010056341.1:0-26540 GCA_963573385.1 Cacajao melanocephalus | reverse complement strand
TCTCAGCACTTTGGGAGGCTGATGCGGGTGGATCACCTGAGGGTAGGAGTTTAAGACCGGCCTGAACAATATGGTGAAACCCCATTTCTACTAAAAATACAAAAATTAGCTGGGCATGGTGGTGTATGCCTGTAGTCCCAGATATTTGGGAGGCTGAGACAGGAAAAATGCTCGGACCTGGGAGGTGGAGGTTGCAGTGAGCGCACCGCGGCACTCCAGCATAGATGACTGAGCGAGACACCGTCTAAAAAAAAAAAAAAAAAAAAAAAAAGTAAAAAGAAGGAGGTAGGGGGTTAGTTAGCATGGGTTATTAGCTTTCAGCATTCATACTGCTCACTTTGGTAAAAACTGATGGAGTAGATGGGACAGCAAAGAGAATTGTTCCAAGGCTCTCAAGGGTGGTTGGGGATTTCTAACCCTAAGGAAAGTTTGAAATGTAAAGAAAAACAACAGCCAGGCATGGCGGCTCATGCCTATAGTCCCAGCTACTCGGGAAGCTGAGGTGGGAGGACTGCTTGAGCCCAAGATTTCTGGGCTGTAGTGTGCTATGCTGATCGGGTGTCTGCACTAAGTTCGGCATCAATATGGTGACCTCTCGGGAGTGGGGGACCACCATGTTGCCTAACGAGGGGTGAACTGGCCCAGGTTGGAAACGGAGCAGGTCAAAACTCCTGTGCTGATCAGTAGTGGGATTGCGCCTGTGAATAGCCACTGGGCAACATAGCGAGACCCCGTCTCTTAAAAAAAATAAAAATAAAAATAAAGACAACAAAGAAAGCTGCTGCTTCCACTGGAAAATACAGGCTGTGACCTCACATTTGGCATTCTCCTTCCTCACATCTCCTCTGCAGATTTCCAGATCATTGCATTTGTTCTGAGGGGTTGCAAAACATGTCAAAGCACATACTAATCATAACCTAAGAAGAGAGAAGTAAAAGAATTCTGGCATCATACTGACTCATTATAGATTAGAGGGGCTCTTCAGCTGGCACCTTCAAAATGAGCAGTAATTCCAAGGAGCACACAGCCATGGGACTAAATAAGCTCTGAGATCACTTTAGGTCTGGGGAGGCCCCAGAGTGCAGAGAACTTAAAGTACAAGTAAATAGTGGCGCCTCGATCCAGACATATGGACATTAAGGTTTCTATTTTGTACTAATTTACATTCCCATCGACAGTGTATACGCATTCCCTTTTCACTGCATCTGTACCACCACCTATTCTTTTTTGGCTTTTTTTAAAAGGCCATTCTGACTGGAGTAAGGTGGTATCTCATGATGGTTTTAATTTGCATTTCCCTGATATTAGTCATGTTGAGCATTTTTTCTCATGTTTGCTGGACATCTGTATATCTTCTTTTGAGAAATGTCCATTTGTGTTGTTTGTCTACTTTTTAATGGGATTGTTTTTTTCCTTGCTGATTCATTTCAGTTCCTTGTAGATTCTGGATATTAGTTCTTTGTTGGATGTATAATCTACAAATATTTTCTCCCATTCTTTAGGCTATTTACTGTTGGTTATTTCATATAAATGACAAATGTCCTTCCAGTGCACCACTTACTCATGCTTACAGCCCCACTCAAAAGATGAATGGGGACACATTCGGAGAGCTTCTTCAAATCGTACTGAAAGATATATATAAGTCCTTGATCCAGACCCAGGCTTATGCCCCTCCTCCCTTAGCTAATCGATCAGGATTGGCAGTTAAAGTCCCAGGGGAATTAGTAAATTTTTAGTGGCAGGGCCAAAACAAAACATCGAACACTGGGCCACTCCCTGGCTAGATGTAAACTCCCTGAGGGCATAACCATTTAATTATTCTGTAATACCCAAAGCTTTCTGGAAAATACTAAGCATTTAGAAAGTGCTGTGTACATTGGCTGGGCGCAGTGGCTCACTCCTGTAATTCCAGCACTTTGGGAGACTAAGGCCTGCAGATCATGAAGTCAGGAGGTCGAGACCATCCTGGCCAACGTGGTGAAACTCTGTCTCTACCAAAAATACAAAAATTAGCTGGGTGTGGTGATGTGCGCCTGTAGTCCCAGCTACTCAGGAGGCTGAGGCAGGAGAATTGCTTGAACCTGGGAGGCGGAGGTTGCAGTGAGCTGAGATCATGCCATGGTATTCCAGCCTGGCGATGGAGCGAGACTCTGTCTCTCACACACACACACACACACACACACACACACACACACACACACACACAAAAGTGCTGTGTACATTTTAAGGTGACAATACAGAAAGGACACATGGGTAAAGCATAAATGGGAAAAGATCAAGAGGAAATTTCCTGGGGAAAGAGAGACAGAAGCACAGAAAAACTTAGGCACACATGTAAAAGACACAGAAAAGTTCACTGACAAGGCCCAGTATTCTTCCCTAAAAAAGGCTGAAGAAGCACAAGCAGTTCAGCTTAGAAACTGGGCTCCACATTCTCGATAAGCACACTTCTCATTAGTGGTATAAGAAGATAAGGTAAAGGGCTGAGGTAGAAAGGACCCAAATGCTCCAGTGACTGGTGGTCACCAAACAGGTAAAAGGCCCCGGGTGCTATCAGGCAACTGGGAAGGCTGAGTTCTCTGGGAGGAGTACTGCATTTACTTCTCTGTTTCCCAGGCAACAAAGCCAGCCTCTTATTCCCTTCACTTTCATCACTGGAGCAAAATGAAATGTAATTGGGTTAATTATTAAAGCAGCACTAGCCAGTACCACCACCACTAATTGTCCATTTATCTGGGGTTTATAAACAGCCAACTTAATTGATGTTTAGTTGGAATGTACCACTCATGTTATCTGCCTGGCTACTGGGTACCAGATGGGTACACTGCAGAAAGATAAAGGAAGCTCAAAGAGATAAAAAACCCAACACCAAAAATATTATGCATCTCTGTTCACTTTCATCTAAGTAATATCATGACGGCCCTTAACTGCATTCTCTATTATTAATCTATCCCAGATTTGCCAGTTCACGTGAAGATCTGCTATATAGTGATTAAGCAATTTGTTGTATTAGACAGCTATGATATCAGATGGTGAAATAAGGCTAATTCCTAAAAGTTAGCCAGCCTGAGGCTCTAGATGCCCACCCCAGTTGACCAAGTAAGACTAAAAAGTCCTCCTGAATATAATTCCCAAAGGTACCAGGGAAGTAGGGAACATCTAAGAGAGAGTACTGATGTTTTTAAAAAAGATGAGGGGGGCTGAGCATAGTGGCTCATGCCTCTAATCCCAGGACTCTGGGAAGCCAAAGCGGTCAGATCACCTGAGGTCAGGAGTTCGAGATCAGCCTGGCCAACATAGTGAAACCCCATCTCTACTAAAAATATAAAAATTAGCCGGGCATGGTGGTAGGCGCCTATAATCCCAGCTAGTTAGGAAGCTGAGGCAGGAGAATGGCTTGAACCCAGGAAACGGGGGTTGCAGTGAGCCAAGATCTCGCCACTGCACTCCAGCCTGGGTGACAGAGCGAGACTCCATCTCAAAAAAAAAAAAAAATTAAAAATTAAAATAAATAAATAAATAGGAGATGAGAAGGGCTGGGCACCATAGCTCAAACCTGTAATCCCAGCACTTTGGGGGTACTGGTGTGGGTGGATCGCTTGAGCCCAGGAGTTAGAGACTAGCCTGGGCAACATGGCAAAACCCTATCTCTACAAAAAGTACAAAAATTAGATGAACATGTTGGCGTGTGCCTATAGTCCCAGCTACTCAGGAGGCTGGCATAGGAGAATAGCTTGAGACCAGCAGGTTGGGGTTGCAGTGAGCCGTGACTGGATCACTGCACTCCAGCCTGGGCAACAGAGCGAGACCCTGTCTCTAAAAAGAAAATAAAAATAAAAATAGAAGAGAGGGGCAGATGACAACCAAAAATAAAGTTAAAGAGGAAAAGGCTGGGCACAGTGGCTCACGCCTGTAATCCCAGCACTTTGGGAGGCCGAGGTGGGCAGATCATGAGGTCAGGAGCTCGAGACCAGCCTGGCCAGCATGGTGAAACCCTATCTCTACTAAAAATACAAAAAATTAGCTGGGCGTGGTGGCGCATGCCTGTAGTCCCAGCTACTTGAGAGGCTGAGGCAGGAGACTTGCTTGAACCCAGCAGCCAGAGGTTGCAGTGAGCCAAGTTTGCGGCACCGCACTCCGGCCTGGGCAACAGAGCTAGACTCCATCTTCAAAAATGAAAAAGAAAAGAAAAAAAGGAAAAGAAAAATAAATTTTATAAAAGGTATAGTTCTGTCTTCCCACACCAGGCAACAAGCAGAAGGATGCCTGAGACAAGATTGCATCAATCAATAATTTAACACCATATTATTGGGTTTGTAATATATATAGATGTAACATTAGTATATGTATAACAGCAGAAAAGAGGTAGGAGGGAATGGAGCCATAGGGGAACAATACATAGTGAAAAATGTTTCTGTATCTTACTAGAATTAAGTCTGAATAAACTGGAAGTTGATCCTAACAAAATACATTCAAAAATGAAAAAAGGAATTTAAAAGACATATTAGATATTGATTTAACACAAATGAAATCAGTAAAGAAGGGACAGAGGAATAAAAACATTAGAAATACAGAAAACAAATTAAAATGGCAAAAAAAAAAGTACATCAATAATAACATTTAATATGAATGAACTGAACAACCAAAAAGCAGAGATTGTCAGACTAGATAAAAAACAAGCTCCAATTATATGCTTTCCATCAGATACATAGTTCAGATTCAAAGAGCTAAACAGGTTGAAAGTAAAAGGATGGAAAAAATATATCATGTAATCAACAACCACAAAAGAGCTGGAGTAGCTATATTAATATAAGAAAAAACTGACTTTAAAACAAAAATATTACTAGAGAGAGAGAGGGACAATAAATAATGGTAAAATAGTTAATTTATCAGGAACATATATCAACTGTAGATATATGTGCACCTAATGACAAAGTCACAAAATGTATTAAGCGAAAACTGACAAAATTGGGTCAGGTGTGGGGGCTCACACCTGTAAATTCCAGCACTTTGGGAGGCCAAGGCAGGTGGATCCCTTGAGGTCAGGAGTTCAAGACCAACCTGGCCAATATGGTGAAACCCCATCTCTACTAAAAATACAAAAATTAGCTAGGCCTGGTAGCATACACCTGTAATCCCAGGTACTCAGGGGCCTGAGGCAGGAGAATTGCTCGAACCCAGGAGGTGAAGGTTGCAGTGAGCTCAGATCGGGTCACTGTACTTCAGCCTAGGCAACAGAGCAAGATTTTGTCCAAAAAAACAAAAAAAACTGATAAAATTGAGGGAAAAAATACACAATTCAATAAAAATAGAGATTTCAATACCCTCAATAAAAGATAGAACTAAACAGAAAATCAGCAAAGATATACAAAGCTGGAACAATACTATCAACCAAGTAGATTAAACTGGGATCTACAGGACACTCCACGAAATAACAACAGAATACACATTCTTCTCAAGTACATGGGTAACATTCTCTAGAAGAGCCTATACACTAAGCCATAAAACAAGTTCCAATAAAATTAAAATAAATAAAATTGCACAAAGTATGCTCTCAGACCATGATCAAATTAAGTAAGAAATCAACAACAGAAGGTAATTTGGCAAATTCAAAATATGAAAACTGAACAACACACTCCCAAAAAACTAATGGGTCAAAGAAGTCATACTAAGAAGTGACACTGTTCAGTAAAACAGTGTCTTTTTTAATATTTAAAAAGAAGTCATAAGATAAATTAGGATAACTGGGCATAAAGCCATCTCTTGCTCAAGACACTGGACTAGGCCCTAATGACCTGTGGCTAGGAGCAAGAAAATCCTGACACTTCCCATTGATTTTAATCAAAATAGTAAATTAAGTATATCAGGTCCACATCTGCTGGGAGCAGATGCTCATTAGGATGAAAGTAAAAAAGATTATGCAGGACAGATAACTAATACCCTACATTACCCAGGCCCCTATTCCTCAGAAGTTTTTTGTTCTTCCAGTAATTACCAGGAAGCTGTCAAATGCCAAGCTTATTTCACTTTTATCAGGCCTCAAACATGCAGAAAAATATTATAAGCTTAAGAACCTTTTGGCAGATACTCCCTACTTAAACAAAACATGGCACAGATGACAGGACAGAACTCTCCTTTTTTTTTTTTTTTTTTTTTGAGACAGAGTCTTGCTCTGTCACCCAGGCTGGAGTACTGCACAATCTCGGCTGACTGCAACCTCTGCCTGCCAGGTTCAAGCGATTCTCCTGCCTCGGCCTCCTGAGTAGATGAGATTACAGGTGCCCACCATCACACCCAGCTAATTTTTGTGTTTTCAGTAGAGGCGGGGAGAGTCACCATGTTGGCCAGGCTGGTCTCAAACTCCTGAAACTCAGGTGATCCACCTGCCTCAGCCTCCCAAAGTGCTGGGATTACAGGTGTGAGCCACCACGCCTGGCCAAGAACAGAATTCTTAATCAGGAAGACCTGGTTTGAAGTTCCAGGTCAGCCTCTCTCAGTCTGATACTGGGCAAGTGACATCAGTTTTCTTCCCTACAGAATGGAAATGCTATCGCCTACCTCACAGGGTTGCTGCAAAGATTAAAAGAGATAATGGGGGAAAGACAGTACCTGGCCCACGGTAGGCAGTCATTAGCTTCACTTCCATCATTTCAGTTGCTGCTACTGCACAGAGCTAGTTGTCTGCTACGATGTCAGCAGGGGGAGCTCCTCAGACTTTTGCATGTTCTCGCAAAATTTTACCTGGTAGAGCTGCAATAGCTTTATATGTATTTATAGCTCTTTAAGTATGGGTCTAGAATTTGTGTTGTTGAAGATGGGGAAAGGCCTGGGTTGATGACTAAGTGGAGGCTGCTAGGAACCTACAGAATTGCAGGTGAAGGCACCAAAATAAGGGAGAAGAGATGAAATTCACAGACTATCAAAACACGTTTTTAAAAAATTTTTAATATTTTAAAAATTCTTTTTGCAATAACTTACTCTTCACCTTATAACACTTTTCTATAGTAGCTTCTGTTTTCTATTATTGCTCTCATTCTCTTGTGGGAGGAAGTAGAACAGATCTTGATTTTCCGCAAACCCATTTTTGTTGATGATTCTGAATGGCTTTGCTTAGGGTCCACTGAGAACTCATTTGGCACTACAGTACTGGCCACACCCCCTAAAACTGCAGGTGTGTGTCTGCTTTGTCCTCCAGGTCTGCCAAATATCCAAACTTCATCCCTGCAAAAAGCAACTCACCATACAAAAGTTCCACTTATGTTTAGAGTAAGACTGAGACACGGCTAACCAGCTCGACTTTGAGCTACAGGAAGGCAGAGATCATGTCTGTCTTCTTCACTCTGGTAGCCTAGAACAGTGCCTAGCATATAACAGCTACAGAACAAACGTCTGCTAAATGTAATTGTTCTGGGACCATTACAATCTCATTCCAATCACACAAGACAAAGTGCCTTTTCAGGAAAATTGGGAGTGCTTACTGCTAAAAGGCCAATTGCTCTTTCACTCGGAAAGCTATTATTATCGCAGCTCAATTACATGATCACAAGTAAGTTTAATAAAAAGCAAAACATCTGTATCCAGGAGGGCAAGAAAGCTCAGGAAAAGGGTGGTTACATCATAAGATTTTCCTCAGCAAGCACCGCTGGATCATAAAAACCTATGTCTAGGAACCATTTAAATAGAAGAATGAAAACAAATAAGAAAAACACTGAAGTTCCCTGGGAGCTCTCTCCCTCTTATAAAGTTCTAGGAAAAGAAATGACGTTTTAATGCTTTGTCCTTTAAAACAACTGTGAGGGGGCAGATTGGGAAGGTGGTTTACAGTCCACTGCCTCGATTCCTCTACTTCCTAGCTGCATCACTCTGTGCAAGTTAGCCCTCTGGGCTTCAGTTTCTTCCACTGTTAATTATGTAATCGCACCTATCTTCTACGATTTACTGGAAGACAGAAATGAAATATGTGTAAAGCGCTTAAAATACTCCCTAGTATATAGCAAGTGCTGAATAAATGTTAGGCTTTTGTTGCTGTATTATTATTATTGGAATTTTCTCAAGAGAAGAAAACAAATGATACAACTGCCAATAGAATCTGGAGGGTCATCAAAATATCAACAAATGATAAACACTCTGTAATATGTATCTTGAAAAATTGGTAGAAACTAGTTTAATGGTGAATGGAAACCATCTGATAATCTAACTCAAGAGTGAGATTCTAGGGAGTCTAGAGTTTCTTCTCCTAATGGCATTCTGCATCCTTTGATAGATTTTCTCAGCAGATTTCACATCTGTAAACAGCCACCCAGTGGAACACAGCCCCTGTATTCAAAGGTATCCATAGGTGTAATTAGGCCATTTGGGGTCAGACCACTAAGCATAAAGTAGAAAACAGGAAATGGAGGTAAAGAGGTCTTGGAGGCAAGGCAGAAAAACACAACATACAGCTGTTCCCCCAAGCTAAATGCCAAGGAAACAGAAATCTGCCAGCAGTAGAGAAGCAGGAGGTGCTGTATGGGGCGGTGGAGGCAGATGTCTAGAACAAAGAAGGGTGGAGAAGAGCTCTGGAGTATTGCCTGGCAGCAAGTGATTATCTGCCAGTGAAAAGCTTCCACGTGCCTTCAGTGAAGCCACACAGAAGTGCCAGGCGAGGAGAGGCATGGGCCACAGCATCTGTTTTACAACTAGGGCCAGAGCCTCCTCAGATGAGGCTGTCAGTAGACTGTGGCGTAGTGTGCTCTCCTGCCAGGCCAGAGCCTATGAAGTCCTGGTGTCTGACAGAGAAACCGCTGAGGTTTCTGGAATTTCTAAGCGTTGATGTTGGATCAAACATACTATTTAGGAAAGGCCAGATCCCACAGCCTTGATGCTGTCACAGCAGCTTGGTTAGGAAATCACAAGATAAAGCTTGTAACATCCTCACAGCCTGACAGTGCCACTGCCTCAACAGATCCCTCCCGACCTTTAATCACCACATGGCCCAGATTCTCCAAAACAGAATGTCATTTTAAAACTTTTAATAAAGATGCTTATTAAAGATACCTCTAAATGTGGCTTTTTATACCTTTTATGCTTTTGCATTCATAAATTTGTAAGTCAGCAGTGGAGGGGGGAGGGAGAGGGGAGGTGATGGGGAAACAACCTTTGCCACATATAAAAATGGAATTCTGCTTTGTTTCCTTCTCTAGAGACTGACCAGAAGCAGTAGCACATACCACGTCTCAAAACACAATCATATCACGCCTCAGAGCCCAAAAACATCTGTCACTAAGCTATTCAACCATCACAAAACTGCCTCTGTGGGGCTTGCTCAGCCCATTTTCTGTTCTGTGGAGATTTCTGAGCCAGCTCCAAGGGTGTCTCCCTCTTCTCCTTCCTCAGAAGATTCCACAGTGCCTGGAAACTCCATGTTCTGGCAGTACCAAAGGAATGGAGAGATGTGCGCTAAGCTCCTAATCAAATCGCAGGATCTGGCTCATGAGTATCTCACCAACCAAAACATAAATATGACATCTTTACCATTCAATTAAAGGCATAGCTAGAATTTAATTGCTGGATTAAGAAACAAACGGTTTAAACAAATAATTTAAAAGAAAAAAAAGGTCTGGGGAAAGTAGGAATAGGGTAAGAGAAACATTTTTCTTCAACCCATTTCCTGCCTTGAAGTAAGGAACTGAGTATCAAACCGTGACCCCAAAGTAGAATGCCAAGACACCATCTCATCAATATAGGTAAAGGAGGGAGCAGAGTTATTTGGCTCCTTTCTCCTTCACAGTTTCAAAAGCCAAAGAAACATTTCCTTACCTGCCAGGACCCTGTTAACAGAAGAGTGAGTAGCCAAGCCAGGCTGTCCACGTTCATGAAAAATCCCAGCATAAGGCAAGTACTCAGGCAGCAAGAAACGCCTACAAGAAGGAATCACATGTGAAAAGCTGACTAAAGACTACCATAAAACAAAGGAGATACTACCTACACTCAAAAATCTAGGCTAAGGGACCCACTGAATCCACAGATGCCCAGAAAGGAATAAAAACTCCCAAGATTGGTCCTTCCACAGATTGGTATCTATCTTTTTCTTACCCCTCCTTCTAAAGTTCCCCCAACACTTCTATTCTTAAACAGGATTCTCCCACCACCGCTTTTTCATCTCTTTTCAATGTGGCTAACCATCATCTGTCAAGAATTTAGATGGCAGGGCTGGGCTGTAGGGCCACCAGGAAACAAGTCCAGATATGGACAAACCAAAGACCAGAAAGTAGGTTTAAAACTAAATCCTCTGGCTGGGTGGGGGGGTCTCACACTTGCAATCCCAGCACTTTGGGAGGTCAAGGCAGGTGGATCATGAGATCAGGAGTTCGAGATCAACCTGGCCAACAGGGTGAAACCTGGTCTCTACTAAAAATACAAAAATTAGCTGGGCGCAGTGGCAAGTGCCTGTAATCCCAGCTACTCGGGAGGCTGAGGCAGGAGAATTGCATGAGCTCAGGAGGTGGAGGTTGCAGTGAGCTGAGATCACACCACTGCACTCCAGCCTGGGAGAGACAGGGAGAGAAGAGAAAGAGAAGAGGAAAAGAGAGGGAAGAGGGAAAAGGGGAGGAGAGGAGAGAGAAGAGAGAGGGGAAAGGGAAAGGGAAACTAAATCCTAGGCTCGAACAAAGGCTCCCTCTGTTGCTAGCAACTGGTTCTTACCTTGGGACAAAGCGTCCAAGTGAAGGTGCAGACATCCGGGCATTACGTGGAGCTCGGTGCCTAGATCTGTCACCATTGTCCCTGAAAAAAACAAAAAGACTACACATAAGAGAGTCACTCAGGCAGAATCACCCACCAGCCCAAAAAGGAAGCATTCTCAAAACTACATTCTTACACTTAGGAGAGGACCCCACAGAAATTAGTCATCTGGTTGCTCACTAATTAGGTGGCACATTAATAAAACATATTTCTGGAGAACCTCAACTAAGAGATTTATGAGCATTTACCAACAGCTCAGAATGGAGGAGGATTTTTCTTGAGTTAATGTGGTCCCTTAGCATCTGAAACTAAAGCCACATTTAGATCTTGGGATCTGGAATGAATATATATATATAAACTTTTTCTATATTGAAAGATGCAAGAAAAATGTGGCTTGGGGGGTTGTCTTACATTATTTATTATTTTGTTATCCAGATGCCTGCTGTGGGAGGAGGTCTTAAAGGAAGAAAAATTCCTCCATCAATTTCATTTGGCAAATGGTTATCTTCAAATGAAATCTGTTTAGGTCGCCCATGTGGAAAAATTGGTCATAGGTTTAAAAAAAAAAACGCACAAGAAAAAGACAGTCCCTTCTTTTACAGACTGACAATGGTGAAGAATATTTGAAAATGCAATCCTAGGTTAGGTCATTTGAATAAAAAGATAAAAGTCTGGGTGTTTTCTTTATGGACTGTTAACAGTACATGCAATAGTAATAACTGCCATTTATTAAGTATCTTCTAGGTTCTAATACAAAGGTTATTGATATGTTATCCCATTTAATTCTTCTAGCTAGGCCACAAGGTATTATTACTGTTTTACAGAGAAGTGGACTAAAGACCAGAGAGGCAAATACCAAGGTCACCTAACTAGAAAGTGGTTGAGGCACGATTCAAGTAAGATTGGACTTTGAAGTCCTAGATCTTTCCATTACACTTCACTGCTTCCTACAAGAAAAGAGGAAAGGAGCTTCACATGTTTTTGTATCAAAGGAACAATAAGCCAAAGGGCACTGGCTGGACAGAGCAGTTAATTAGCTGCTTAACCAACTCCACAAAATAAATGAACCTTTGAGAGCTTGATTTGGGATATTTTCTGAATTCTCCCTTTGGATTATCTTCAAATCAATGAGATAATCTTGAAACTGGCCCTGAAACCGAAGTTAAGGCAAGACTTAGCTTTTAAGTAGACCACTGGGAGTTTCACAAGCCAGAAACAAAAGCCTATGATGGTTTTTATATCGTGGTAGAATTGGCTGCCGAGCATTAGACAAATCAATACCAGGGATATTGGAAGCTGATCCATTGAAAGTCAGTATTTGGTTTTTATTTTCCCATAAGAGAAAGCACACACTGTGCTCCTTAACATACATTCCCTTGACCTGAAACTCTGCCAATGAAAGGAGGGGCAAGGAGAAAGAGATAAGACTATATGGAATGTAAAAGGGGGGTTAAAAAGAATAATGGAATCAGGAGTCCCTGACCAGCAAACTGCAGTTACCGGGGAGCTCCCAAATTATACATATACACAAAGAAGTAGCTGAATATCAAACAACTAAGATAGTTTCCAAATTAAGCATACTATTATTTTTCAAATATATTACTGTTGCGATAAAGTACTAATTCATTTAAAAGTATAATTGAATTCATGATAGCTTTTCAATATTGTATACTTGACTTATCAATTAGTACTGAAAGTACAACTAATTGATATAACTAATTATCATAAGGGGAGTTAGAAAATATTTTGAAGTTAAAAAGGATCCTAAGTGGGGGAAAAGGTGGAGGCCTCTAAGCCTCTAAAACACTAGCTGGGCACAGTGGTGTGCACCTGTAGTCTCAGTTACCTGGGAGGCTGAGGTGGGAAGATTGCTTGAGTCCAGGAGTTCAAGGTCAGTCTAGACAACAAGAGACTCTCATCTCTTTTAGAAAAGATAGAAAATAGCCTGGGCACAGTGGTTCATGCCTGTAATCCCAGCACTTTGGGAGGCCAAGGCAGGAGGATCACCTGAGGTCAGGAGTTTGAGACCCGCCTGGCCAACATTGTGAAACCCTATCTCTACTAAAAAAAAATACAAAACATTAGCCAGGCATAGTGGCACATGCCTGTAATCCCAGCTATTCAGGAGGCTGAGGCAGAAGAATCACTTGAACCCAGGAGGAGGAACTGGCAGTGAGTCAAGATCATGCCATTGCACTCCAGCCTGGGCAACAAGAGTAAAATTCCATCTCAAAAAGAAAAATAAAAGGAAAACAAAGCTAGAAAAAGCATCATCAGCCAGGCACGTTGGCTCACGCCTGTAATCCCAGCACTTTGGGAGGCCGAGGTGGGCGGATCACCTGAGATCGGGAGTTCGAGACCAGCCTGACAAACATGGTGAAACTCCGTCTCTACACTAAAAATACAAAATTAGCCAGGCATGGTGGCGCATGCCTGTTATCCCAGCTACTTGGAAGGCTGAGGCAGGAGAATCGCTTGAAACTGGGAGGCAGAGCTTGCAGTGAGCCGAGATCATTGCACACAAGCCTGAGCAACAAGAGCGAAACTCCATCTCAAAAAAACAAAAACAGGAAGCATCATGGGGCAAATCCACTTATTCCACACCCATGAGAGAGAGCTGGCCTTCACAGAACCACATTACGGAGCTGACGATTTTCTACTGCAAGATCCAAAGGTTCACCTCCTTCTGGACAACGAACGCGAATCTATCTGTCATTAAGAAGGGCTGAAGAGCAAGGAAGGAGAAGCCAGCGCACTGGATAGTACTTAGCAGTTGCCAGTGCCCAGAGGTAACACAGAGCTTGGTGAAAGAACACAAGAAGACAACAGAGAAAAAGGGGTAAACCCCAGGGCTGGGGAAAATGTGGACCCATACAACATAGTCACAAGCATCTTTTTTGTTGCTATCGAAACCTAAAAACAACTTCTTTCTGATTTAGTTTCTCCCTTCATCTTAAAAATAAAATGGGGGCTGGGCACAGTGGCTCACACCTGTAATCCCAGCACTTTGGGAGGCCAACGTGGGTGAAATCACTTGAAGTCACAAGTTCGAGACCAGCCTGATCAACATGGTGAAACCCCATCTTTACTAAAAATAAAAAAATTAGCCAGGCATGGTGGTGAGCACCTGTAATCCCAGCTACTCAGAATACTAAGACACAAGAATCACTTGAACTGGGAAGTGGAGGTTGCAGTGAGCTGAGATTGTGCCACAGCATTCTAGCCTGGGCGACAGAACGAGACTCCATCTCAAAAATAAATAAACAAATAAATAACTAAAATAAAAAATAAAGGGAAGGGATTAAAATGATAAATTTTGGCGGGGCACAGTGACTCATGCCTGTAATCCCAGCATGGGAGACCAAGGCAGGTGGATTACCTGAGGTCAGGAGTTCAAGACCAGTCTGGCTAACCTGGTGAAATTATGTCTCTATTAAAAATATAAAAATTAGCTGGGCTTGGTGGCAGGTGCCTGTAATCGCAGCTACTCGGGAGTCTGAGGCAGGAGAATCACTTGAACCTGGGAGGTGGAGGTTGAAGTGAGCCAAGATCGCTCCATTGCACCCAGCTTGGGTGACAAAGCGAGACTCCGTCTCGGGGGGGGAAAAAAAAAAAAAGATAAATTTTATGTTATTCGTAGTTTACCTAAATGTTTTAAAACTGAAGGAAAAAGGGGGTACAAAATATGGTCAGAGATAATGGCTTTACAGTGTTTAGAGATTACTGGAGGATATATAGAGGAAAACAAGAATGAGATCAGTGGGCTCAAATACATGTCTCAAACTGAAGGCTGCATGAAGCACCATAAAAGAGGCAACATGTTAACTAAAGGGAGGTGCTCATGCTGGTCCTCAGCTTTAGCGTCTTGGCTAAGAACGGAGAAATAGGAGCTAAATGCCATCTCAATATAAGGTAGAGAAGATTTCAAATTCAAAGTGTTGATAACTCTAGCAAAGAAGGATAAATGACAGGAGAGGACCCAGCATGACCAGGAAAATGTGAAACATAAGAACACAATATGAGATGCTGCCTATGGAAGAAAAGAACCCACAGACCTCTAGGATAAAATAGCCTATAATCAAACTAGCTCAAACATTTACTGAGCAGGAAAAACCTTGAAAACTAGAAAGGGTAAGGTGGCAAAAGTCAGAATGTACTACAAAAGAACAAGTTTGACAAGAAGGGGGAAAAGGCCTTCAGTTTTAGTATTGGTACACAGAAATCCCAGACCAAAGGCACAGCTCCAAATGGTAAAGGCAGAAACAGTAACTGATGACTCTCTAGAGTCTACAGTCCAGAAAGAGGGGAAGATTCAGAGATACTGGGTTGAGAGGGAAAAAGAAATTTCAATGCATGGGATATTTAGAGGCAGAACTGAAGGGAGAGAGATAATGGTTAAGAGTTCCAACAAAAGAGCAAAGGAATTAAAAGTACTTAAAATAATGATATATTTAGAAAACTACACAGAGGCCGGGCGTGGTGGTTCACGCCTGTAATCCAAGCACTTTGGAGGCCAAGGCGGGCGGATCACCTGAGGTCGGGAGTTCAAGAATAGCCTGACCAACATGGTGAAACCCCATCTTTAAAAAAGAAAAGAAAAGAAAAGAAAACTACACAGAATCTGCCACTCACTTCAGTGCTGATACAAGGCCGACATGAAGCAAGGCTCTATGAGATGTAAGGAGACAAATTTGGTCAGGCAGAGACTGAATATGAGTGAACTGCAAGATACCTGCCAGATGAAAAGTGAGACTCTGAAAGCAGACCCAGAGAGACAGTTTACTTTAGGAACAGTAAAGGGTGCTAAATACTGGGGTCTAAAAACATAGCCAGCACCCTTTCCAAGGGTAGAGACTTAAAATTAAAAGTGTGAAGAACAGAGTACACGAATATGTCAGAATTGCTCCTCCAACACAGGAGGAATACTTTTTAGGGAAACACCAGAGAAACCCTCATCAATTCCAACAGCCAGAAGCTGCCTTTCAGACAGCAGGATAGAAGCTGGCTGGGTTATTAATGGCTTTCCCAGTTGCTGAACTCCGTGCATCTCTGATTAACTCTCAGAGGGGTATTTGGGAAGGAGTAGGGAGAAAAATATTTTCTTATCAAAGATTTTGCCAGAAAAAAACACCCTTCAAACAATCAAGTATCCAAAACAAGTCCTGAATACAAGGAGATGTATTTCCAGAACAAGGGAGAAACACAGCAGCAGCTCTTTTGCTAAATGTCTAGGATTAATTGCCTTGGAGAGAGGCTGTAATTTGAAGGAATGAAAAATGCACTTATAGACTGCTGTCTGAGTCCTGACCAGACAGTGAGGTTGTCATTGCTCCTCAGTGACAAAGGGCTCTGACTTGGGCCTTTATAAATGATGCTCTTGCAGCAGAAAGCTGAAAAGGCCGCTGTCCTCTTGACAGTATACAGTTGACTTTGCTGACAATTAAGACTATTAAAAAATTTTTTTTGTTTCCCTATGCTGCTCTGTTTCTACTCAATCTCCAGACAACAGAAGGCCTACTTGGTATTCCTGTCCCTAGAGAGCACAGTGATCTTGGTCAATTCCTTTCCTTACTGGAGGACTGTTAGTTAGAAACTGAGGCTCCAGTCTCTACTTTCAATAACTATGCACATATGCAAGGGCTTTGATTTCTGGAAGGAAGGCACAGCCCCAGCTGATATCATTCATAGGGAAGAGCTAATAGCATAGGTCTCCTGGAACTACAGAGCCTTCATTTTTCTCCAAGGAAGGGTAATATAAGAGATAATTACCATTTACAAATTCCTTTCCTCCCTTATGTTACCTTTTAATTTCATCTGCCTACGTTATGCAAATCCACATTCCTATTGTGCATTTTATGTTAAAAAATAAGCATATAAATCTAAGGGTTATGTCTTCCTCCCCCCAAACTCCCACTGTGTAATTCTTTCCTGCTGTATTTTCCCATTCTAAGCCCAGGCACAATCCAGACGTGTTCCATTTTCTTTCTCTTCTTCTGCATTCCTCTTAACAAATATTCATATGTATTTTACTTGCCCAGTAATTCTAATTCTAGAATTCTAAATTATTAACTCTAAAGTTGCTAAGCAATATTACACATTTTTAAGTTATAGATCAAAGTCCTCAAAAGAGCTAGATTTCAGATAAGTATGTATTTTACAAATATACTGAGACTCGGTAAGTTCCATATAGCCCATTCCTAATCCTCAGGAAGGCACCTTACTTTTCTGAGACTTTTCATTATTATACCTCTGTCTTTTTCTTTTCTTTTCTTTTCTTTTCTTTTTAAATGGAGTCTCACTCTGTTGCCCAGGCTGGAGTACAGTGGCATGGTCTTGGCTCACTGCAACCGCCACCTCATGGGTTCAGCAATTCTCTGCCTCAGCCTCCCAAGTAGCTGGGCTTACAGGCATCTGCCACCATGCCTGGCTAATTTTTGTATTTTTGGTAGAAACGGGGTTTCACCATCTTGGCCAGGCTGGTCTTGAACTCCTGACCTCCTGATCCACCCGCCTCAACCTCCCTAAAGTGCTGGGATTACAGGCAGGAGCCACTGTGCCTGATCAACAGGGAATATTTTTCTAAGGTAGTTAACTCCAACAAAGATCCAAGAAGCTTAAAGCTACAAACACCAGAGATTATCTAATCTCATTTTACAGATCAGACACTGAAGGCTAGGATGGGAAAGGGGCCTGCTCAAGATCAGATAATAAATCACTGCCTCAGCAAAGACTAGAACCCAGGACTATTCCCTAGACAATGGCTGTCAGGCTGTGGGGCCATCAGGCATTGACAAGTGATCTCAATTCCAATCACTGCTGTTCTGAGAGGCACTTGCTAATTTATATATTTAACTCAAAATCGGATTCAGTAAGAGTAAAAAAGGACTTAGATCGCATTTTTTGGGGGGTGGGGGACAAGAAAAGTAAGATGGCTGTGCTCTCAGGAAGCTCATTCCCCCATAACATTCACAAACAGCCTCCGCAGTTAGAAAACATCAAGCCCTCAGACAATCGATACTTACAATGCAACCCTCAGATATCCTCACTTGTACTATGCCCACTGCTTTCTAACTGGTTCTCCTACATCAGTACACTTGTCACTTTAGGTCACCTTAACCAATGCTATCAGTTAGCTGCCTAAAATACATACTGGATGACGGCTGGCCCGAGACAAAGTCCAAACTTCTCAGCCAGGCATTCCAGGCTGTCCACAGGTCAGAGCTTTCTGATATCTCTTCTCTCTCATATCACAAACACTCCATAGCTCCAGCCATGGATCTATTCAGGGTCCCCAAATAAGCCCTGTATATCTTCTGTCTCTAGGCTTTTGCTTAATCCTCCCTTTATCTAGAATCTCCTTGCCCCTATACCCATCATCCATATCAAGTCCCCTCTCACAGTTCCATGCAGTCTTCAACACCCAGCTCAAATCCATGAAGCTTTCTCACATCTCCCCTCATACAATGCTCTCCTAGTATTTTAGCGGTAATCTATCACAGTCTATCTTTTTAGACACTTATGTAAAAATTGATCGTGTTATTCTATAACTTAAACTGCTTCAATGACTCCCTCTTGCCTATGAGATAGAGTTCACCTCCTTTGCAAGGCATGCAAAACAAAGATCTAGCACCACTCTAGGGGCTTATCTCCTGCCACACCTCTTGAACTTTACAGTCTAGCCACACCTATCAACAAAGCAATTCCCCAAACATTCCATGCTGTGTTCATGTTTCCATGACCGTGCATTTACATCTGGTACTCGAGTTATGTTGTTTCATTCAATGTTGTTTTGTATAATGTTGATGAGGGAAAAAAATCAATTCCTGGCCATGGCGACTGTCTGTGTTGAGTCTGCACACTTCCCCGTGTCTGTGTGGGTTTTCTCTGGGCATTCCGGTTTCCTCTCACGTCCCAAAGATGTGCACATTAGATGAACTGGTGTGTCTAGACTGACTCAGTCTGAGTGAGCATGGGTGTGTGCGTGACAGCACCCTGTAATGGAATGGTATCCTGTCCAGGGCAGGTTCTCCCCTTGCACCCTGAGCTGCCAGGATAGGCTCCAGCCAGAATGGGAATAAGCAGGTTGCAAAATAAACAAATGAATACAAAATAATGTAAAAATATGTAAAGCATACAATAATCATACAGATGCATAATAATGATGCAGTACTAAGTCTCAGGGCACTCACCATATTTGCTCATGTTTTAACTACATGGTGGCAGGACGTGTTCCTTACAATTTTCACGTTGCAAACATCTATTCCTTGATTTACCTCACCCAACATCAACCACTGTCACTCACTGATTCACCAAAAATCAAATTATTATATTTTTATTAATCTTTCTTAGATGTACATACAGCTCACATTTATTTCAATGTTTAATATAAGAAGTGTTTGGATGTGGTGGCTCATGCCTGTAATCCCAGCACTTTGGGAGCCTGAGGCAAGTGGATCATCTGAGGTCAAGAGTTCGAGACCAGCCTGGCCAACATGGTGAAACCCCACCTCTACTAAAAATACAAAATAAGTAGCCGGGTGTGGTGGCACGCACCTGTGTAATCCCAGCTACTGAGGTGGCTGAGGCAGGAGAATCACTTGAACCTGGGAGACGGTGGTTGCAGTGAGCTGAGACTGACTGCACCATTACACTCCAGCCTGTATGACACAGCAAGACTCTGTCTCCAAAAAAAAAAAAAAAAAAGCTTTGAGGACTAACGATAAGAAAATTTTTAAATAAAAATAAATTTTTTTTAAAAAAGTGTTTTGGGTCTTTATTTAGATGATTGGTGATGTTTTTGTAACTAGAAATATGTCACGGGAACTTAACTCTTGTTCATATCCATTAGCCTATGGTAAAATTGGTTTCATTATAGTAATTTTGCTTAAGTTACAGTTTCCAAAGAGGAATTACTATATTTGCCTTTCTCCTAGGTATACCTACTGACAGACACTAAGGTATACCTACTGACAGACCCTAAGCCAGTTTGTAAAAACATTCAACCACTACAAAAATTATCTGGAAAATAAGAAGACAGGTTTTGGCTCTCTCCAGGTCATTTTCTTTTTTCTTTAGTGAGATGGAGACTTGCTCTGTCACCCAGGCTAGAGTGCAGTGGCATAATCTTGGCTTACTGCAATCTCCGCCTCCCGGGTTCAAGCAATTCTCCTGCCTCAGCCTCTTGAGTAGCTGGAACTACAGGTGAAGAAGTTTTTGTTTCGTTCCACATTAACAATTAATTTTGTATTAGTTAATGTAGACGGCTGGACAATTCCTAAGTGCTTTAAAAAGGTTCGAATCTGTAAAGGGAGTAACTTTACAGTGTGTTTCCCCAGCATTTCTCTTGCGTTGCTAATATTGAAGAGTCTGTGGTTCGCAAGTAAAAGAAAAGACAAAGGCAACTCCATTTCAAAATGAAGTAGACAATATCCCATCCCTCCCTGACAATTTCAGTTGCCAAAAGTTACCCTCTCTTCCTTGGCTACAAGTTATCTATTTGTTATTAGAGAGTAGTAACTGATTCCTACAGAAGTCCTGGAAATTCTGGGCTCACAAGAGAGAGCAGGACCAAGTACTATCAAGGACAGGTGGCTAGAATTCTGCTAGAATTTCTAGTCAGGAGAACTTGAAATACATCAGTCATCAGGACTATCACCTGATAAGAACAGTATTACCTAGCTTCTAACGTACCTTCTTTGCCATGACTCAACTAGATTTCAGTTATATCAAAGGGGTAGATGAAGAATATTAAATTGTGGGCCAGATGTGGTAGCTCATGCCTGTAATCCCAGCACTTTGGGAAGCCAAGGCAGGAGGATCGCTTGAGCTCAGGAGCTTGAGATCAGCCTGTGGAACATAGTAAGATCCTATCTCTACTCTCTCCACCACCCCACCACCACCCCAAATAAAAATTAGCTGGGTGAGGTGGTACATGCCTATAGTCCCAGCTACTCAGGATGCTGAGGAAGGAGGATCCCTTGAGCCCAAGAGTTGGAGACTGCAGTGAGCCATGATTATATCACTGCTCTCCAGCCTGGGCAAAAAAGAAATACCTTGTCTCAAAAAAAAAAAAAATAAGTTGTGAACTAAAGGCAATGAACTTCCCCTAAGCCACACCCAATCAGATGGCAGAGCTGAGTAACAGCCTTCAGAACTTTCCTCAGCCACATCATACACCAAGAAGCCATTTTAATGACTTCTTTGCCCGAAAATTATTTAGCAAGGGGACCAAAAAGGAGAATCTCTTGCTGCATGAAACTCTTGTGTACATATGCATGTGGTATTTCCAGAATGTATCATGCCAAACTAAGGAACCAGAATCCATCTCTGGCTCCCAAAAATAACTGTCATACTCACAAGTAGACATTTTTGCACACAGGCATACCTTGAAGATATTGCAGGTTTGGTTCCAGACCAGCATAATTTAAAGAAAACACTTCAATAAAGCAAGCCACATGAATTTTTGGTTTCCTAATGTATATAAAAGCTACATTTGGCAATTTCTGAAAATAAGACAACAATGAAGTTTTGCTGCATCAATTGACTCTTCCTTTCATAAAAGATTTCTTTGCAGCATGTGATGCTGTTTGACAGCATTTTAACCACAGCAGAACTGCTTTCAAAATGGGAGCCAATTTTCTCAAGATCTTTATCAACTAAGTTTGTTTAGGGACTATTCTAAATCCTTTACTGACGTTTTAACAATGTTTATAGCATCTTCACCACAAGTAGATTCCGTCTTTAAAAAACTACTTCCTCGGGACTCCATGTTTGGATCCCCTACCATGAACACGCTTGTGGAAGCTGTTTTTCTCTATCCTGGATTTTCCCTCTGGAGTCCCCTTCCACACTCTCTCGTGGAAGCTTGTCCTCCCCTCCTAAATCCCAATATAACATTTCCTCTCCTGCACTGCATCTTTCTGGATTCTCTCACTCAGTGTGAGAGAAGCTTTCTTTCTCTGGTGTTCCCCCTCTAGGAACTCTTCTCACTTGGTATGAGAGCCGCTTTTCTTTCAGTGTGAGAGTTAGCTATTTGTTTCTCTCTCCTCTGGTTTTGCTCTAAATAAAATCACTTTCTACAACAACAACAACAACAACAACAACTTCCTCAAGGTGTCCATGTGGAGAATAAAATTTTTTAAATAATTTTAAAAAGAATGTACCTCTTTTGCTCATCTATAAAAAATAACCATTCAAGGTTTTGTCTTTTGATGGTTTTTGTTAGTTTTGTTTGTTTGTTTTTTGCCAAGGTCTTGCTCTGTCACTCAGGCAGTGGCACGATCTCGGCTCACTGCAGACTCAACTTCCTGGCTAGAGTGGTTCTCCTACCTCAGCCTTCTGAGTTGCTGGCAACACAGACATGCACCGCAATGCCCAGCTAATTTTTGGTTTTGTTTTTTTCGGGGGGTAGAGACAAGATTTTACCATGTTGCCCAGGCTGGTCTTGAACTCTTAGACTCAAGCAATCCTCCCACCTCAGCTTCCTAAAGTGCTGGAATTATAGGTGTAAGCCACTACGCCTGGCCCCATTCAAGTTTTTTATTTATTTATTTTTTTGAGATAGCGTCTCACTCTGTCGCCCATGGTGGATTGTAGTAGTGTGATCTCGGCTCACTGCAACCTCTGCCTCCCAGGTTCAAGTGATTCTCCTGATTCAGCCTCCCAAGGAGCTGGGATTACAGGCACCCGCCATCACACCTGGCTAATTTTTCTATCTTTAGTAGAGACAGGGTTTTACCATGTTGGCCAGGCTGGTCTCGAACTCCTGACTTCAAATGATCTGCCCACTTCGGCCTCCCAAAGCGTTGGGATTACAGGTGTGAGGCACCGCAAATGGCCCCCATTCAAGTTTTATCATGAGATTGCAATAATTCAGTCACATCTTGAGGCTCCACTGCTAATTCTCATTATCTTGCTATTTCTACCATATCTGCAGTTACTTCCTTCACTACAGTCTCGAATCTCAGAAAGTCATCCATGAGGGTTGGAATCAACTTTTACCAAACTCTTTCTCATGTTGATATTTCTACCTCCTCCCATGAATCGACAAAACTCTTAATGGCAATTAGAATCACAAATCCTTTCCAGAAGGTTTCAATTTACTTTGCCAAGATCCATAAGCAGAATCACTATTAATAGCACTATGGCCGTATTTCTTTTCTTTCTTTTTTTTTGAGACAGAATCTCATTCTATCCCCCAGGCTGGAGTGCAGTGGTGCGATCTTGGCTCACTGCAACCTTGGCTCGCTGCAACCTTGGCTCACTGCAACCTCCACCTCCCAGGTTTATGCGATTCTCCTGCCTCAGCCTCCCGCTGGGCCTACTGGCTTGTGCCACCACACTCGACTAATTTTTGTATTTTTAGTAGAGATGGGGTCTCACCACGTTGCCCAGGCTGGTCTCCAACTCCTGACTTCAGGTGATCTGCCCACCTCGGCCTCCCTAAGTGTTTGGATTACAGGCCTGAGCCACCACGCCTGGCCAGCCTTATTTCTTTAGACTAAGACTTGAGGCCAGGTGAGGTGGCTCATGCTTGTAATCCCAGCATTTTGGAAGGCCAAGGTGGGTGGATCACGAGGTCAGCAGTTCAAGACCAGGCTGACCAACACGGTGAAACCCTGTCTCAAAAAAAAAAAAAGTAAGACTTGAAAATCGAAATTACTTCTGGATCCATGGGCTGCAGAATGGATGCTGTGTTACTAGGCATGAGAATAACATTAATCTCCTTGTACATCTCCATCATAGCTCTTGGTGACCAGGGACATTGTCAGTGACCAGTTACATTATATTTATTTTTACTTATTTATGTTCCATGTTTACTGTGCATACACATATATGCAATGTATTTTAAAAATGAGCTTTACAATATGTAGTTTTATCACTTGGTTTACAACCAAATATATTGTGAACATTTTCTCTTCTGTAACAGTTAAAAGAATTGCATAGCTTGGAGGAAACATAATTTATTATGCAATCTTGTTGGGGACGTTGAGGTATAATTTTTTTTTTCTAAGGAGACTTCATTCTTCTTACAATGCCTTTGGGAACAAAAGGGGAGTCCTTGTCTTATATAGCTTTCTATAGATGATGGAAACTTGCCCTTCCACTTAGCCTTTTAACTTGCTTCTCTACAGACATCTAATCACCAATCAAGTAACTCGTTTTATGTTTTCCAACCTCTCTCCCCCACTGGCTTCCTCTTTCCTACCCAGTGTCCCTGCACACGTGCAGACGGACTTCCCTTCCTTCGGCACTCTGGTTCCTCCCCTTAAAGAGGCTTTCTTTCCATTTAAAGAGACCATTTTAATTGATTTTGATCAACTCTACTCAAAACTGCATCCTAAGGTCCACATTAGGATTAGTCTTCAATAATCTGAAGAGATAATTCAATTGTTTAAAGGAACATATTAAGAAGACCTTGGTAGAATTACATGTATCAAGACACGCTGGACTTAGGCACAATGGAGATATGGCTGACTTTCTTTTGAAAAAAGTAGTTTTTTGGGGGAAGGTGGGGCAAAGAGCTAAGAAGTAGTTGGGTCTGTAAGGAAATGCTAGAGACCATTTTGGAAATGTATTCATTATTTAAAGGCAACTAACAAATGATCATCTTTCAGATAGGACATTGTAGCAGCAACCTTTACTGGTCATGAAATTTGCCTGATATCTAACATCGTATTTCTGAAAATAGGTCAATGTCAATTAATAGTAAGTTTCTATAGAAAGGCAGATGCCAGCTAGCATCAAAGTGGTACGTGCAGACGGTGGTAGTTCTGGAGTCCTGGAAGCCATGAGGTGCTCATCCATCACAAGGCTGTCCCAGCCAGGTAGGAATGTCTAAGGAAAGCAGCAGAGCTGGCCGTGCCAGCATTTCCACAGGGAACACTTCTTGGGAAGCCAGGTGTCATGGGGCACAGACCCACAGTTCTTTTTGCGCACATCGTGCTCACAGTTCCATCCATAGAAGGAAGGCAGGCAGGCACAAAAGGATCCCAGCATGCAGGTTCCCCCATTCAGACAGCAGGTTCTGTTTAGCTCCTTACTGTGCTGTATCCCCACAGGCGGCACAAGCTTGGAAGACCGAGGGCGAATCACAGGCTCCTCCTGAGGCCAAATGCTGTCATCTCTGAAGGCCAGGTCTCTCTGAGATGGACACGCAAGTTCCTGATGGCCCAGCCCTTAACGACCTATTTTTATTTGAGAGAGGGTCTTGCTCTGTGGCCCAGGCTGGAGTGCAGAGGCATGATCACAGCTCAATGCAGGCTTGACCTTCAGGGTTTGAGCAATCCTCCCACCTCAGCCTCCTGAGTAGCTGGGACCACAGGTGTGCATCAACACAACAGTTAAATTTTTTTAAAGAATCTTTATTTCTGAGCAGTAGGTTTCAACCCATGGGCTTAAAATATTCAGTAAACCATCCTGTAAACAGGTGTGCTGTCATCTAGGCTTTGTTCCATTTACAGAGCACAGGCAGAGTAGACTTAGCATCATTCTTCAAGGCCTTAGGATTTTCAAACTGGTAAAAGATCACTGGCTTCAATTTCAACTCACCAGCAGCATTAGCCCCTAACAAGAGCATCAGCCTGTCCTTTGAAGCTTTGAAGCCAAGCACTGACTTCCCTCTAGCTATGAAAGTCCTAGATAGCACCTTCTCCCAATAGAAGGCTGTTTCATCTACATTGAAAATCTGTTGTTTAATGTAGATACCTTCAT
Organism: Cacajao melanocephalus; assembly: GCA_963573385.1. NCBI lineage: Eukaryota > Metazoa > Chordata > Mammalia > Primates > Pitheciidae > Cacajao > Cacajao melanocephalus. The sequence continues at coordinate 1,106 of CAUYLG010056341.1, read as the reverse complement.
CTATAATCTCAGCTAGATCTTCAGGATAACTTGCTGCAGCTTCTCCGTAGGCACTTGCTGTTTCTCCTTATGGTTTTATGTTAACAGCTTCTTCCCTTAAACCTCATGAACCAACCTCCAAAAACTTCCAGCTTTTCTTCTGCAGCTTCTTACCTCTCTCAGTTGTCACAGAAGTGAAAAGAATTAGGGACTTCCTCTGGATTAGGGTTTGGCTAAGGGAATGTTGTGGCTGGTTTGATTCTCTATCCTGACCACTAAAACTTTCTCCACATCAGCAGTAAGATTGTTTTGCTGAACTAGACCTTTCAATTTCCTTAAGAACTTCTCCCTTGCGTTCACAACTTGGCTGTTTATAGCACAAGAGGACTAGCTTTTGACCTATCTCAATTTTCAACATGTCTTGCTCGTTAATCATTTCTAGTTTTTGACTTAAAGTGAGAGATGAGTGTCTCTTTCTTTCTCTTGAACATATAGAGGTCACTGTAGGAATATTAAATGGCCTAATTTCAATATTGCTGTGTATCAGGGAATAGGAAGGCCCAAGGAGAAGGAGAGAGATGAGGGAACGACCGGTCAGTGGAGCAGTCAAAGTATATACAACATTTACAATTAGGCTTGTTGTCTTATATAAGTGTGGTTCACGGTGCCCCAAAACAATTACAACAGTAACATCGAAGATCTCACATCACAGATTTAATAATTATGAAAACATCTGAAATACTACAAGAATTACCAGCGTTTCAGAGACACAAATTGAGCACATGCTGTTGGAAAAAATGATGCTAAATGCTCAATGCAGGGTTGCCACAAACGTTAAATTTGTGAAAAACACAGTACCTGCACAGCGCAAAAAAAGCAAAGCACAATAAAACAAGGTGTGCCTCCATTTGGTCACAATGTGGACTTCTGGGAAAACAGGACCCAAATATAAGCAGATTAATTAGAAGAGTTAAGAAAATTAATTAGAGAGAGAGATCCAAGATGGCCGATTAACAACAGCTCAGGATTGTAGCTCCCAGTGAAAGCGCAGAGAGCGAGTGGATGCCGCACTTTCAGACGAATTTTTGTTGCCCACAGACTAGGAGATTCCCGGCGGAGGAGCCACA
>CAUYLG010056340.1:0-15096 GCA_963573385.1 Cacajao melanocephalus | reverse complement strand
GAGTCACCTGAAAACTTAGAAAAATAGATAATAACAAGGTCTGAAGTCGAGGCAGCAATTAATTAATAGCCTACCAACCAGAAAACTCCAGGTCCAGATGGGTTCACAGCTGAATTCTACCAGACATACAAAGAGGAGCTGGTGAAACTATTCCAAACAATACAAAAAGAGGGAATCCTCCCTAACTCTTTCTATGAGACCAATATCATCTTGATACCAAAACCTGGCAGAGACACAACTAAAAAATAAAACTACAGGCCAATATCCATGATGAACATTGATGCAAAAATCTTCGATAAAATACTGGCAAACCAAATCCAACAGCACATCAAAAAGCTTATCCACCACAATCAAGTAGGCTTTATCCCAGGGATGCAAGGCTGGTTCAACACACACAAATCTATAAACATAATCCATTACATAAACAGAACCAAGACAAAAACCACATGATTATCTCAACAGATGCAGAGAAGGCCTTCAACAAAATTAAACAGCCCTTTATGCCAAAAACTATCAATAAACTAGGCATCGATGGAATGTATCTCAAAATAATAAAGGCTATTACAAACCCACAGCCAATATCATACTAAATGGGCAAAAACTAGAAGCATTCCCTTTAAAAACTGGCACTAGACAAGGATGCCCTCTCTCACCACTCTTATTCAATATAGTACTGGAAGTTCTAGTCAGAGTAATTAGGCCAGAAAAAGAAATAAAGGGCATTCAATTAGAAAAAGCAGCAGCCAAATTGTCCCTATTTGCAGATAACATGATCGTATACTTAGAAGACCCCAATCATCTCAGCCCAAAATCTCCTTAAGCTGATAAGCAATTTTGGCAAAGTCTCAGGATACAAAATCAGTGTGCAGAAGTCACAAACATTCCTATATACCAATAACAGACAAACAGAGCCAAATCATGAGCAAATTCCCATTCACAATTGCTGCAAAGAAAATAAAATACCTAGGAATACAACTAACAAAGGAAGTAAAAGATCTCTTAAAGGAGAACTACAAACCACTGCTCAAGGAAATAAGAGAGGACACAAACAGATGGAAAAACATTCCATGTTCATGGTTAGGAAGAATCAATATTGTGAAAATGGCCATACTGCCCAAAGTAATTTATAGATTCATTGCTATCCCCATCAAGCTACCATTGACCTTCTTCACAGAACTGTAAAAACTGCTTTAAACTTCATATGAAACCAAAAGAGAGCCCCCATAGCCAAGTCAATTCTAAGCAAAAAGAACAAAGCTGGAGGCATCAGCTACCTGACTTCAAACTATACTACAAAGCTACGGTAATCAAACAGCATGGTACTGGTACCAAAACAGAGATATACACCAATGGAACAGAACAGAGGCCTTGAAAACAATGCCACACATCTACAACCATCTAATCTTTGACAAATCTGACAAAAACAAGCAATGGGGAAAGGATTTCCTGTTTAATAAATGGTGTTGGGAAAACTGGCTAGCCATAGGCAGGAAGCTAAAACTGGACCCCTTCCTTACACCTTATACAAAAATTAACTCCAGATGGATTAAAGATTTAAATATAAGACCTAACACCATAAAAACCCTAGAAGAAAACCTAGGCAACACCATCCAGGACATAGGCACAGGAAGGACTTCATGACTGAAACACAATAAGCAACGGCAATAAAAGCCAAAATAAACAAATGGGATCTAATTAAACTTAAGAGCTTCTGCACAGCAAAAGAAACGATCATTAGAGTGAACCCAGATTTAGAAGAAAAAAACAAACCCATTGAAAAGTGAGCAAAAGATATGAGCATCTCATGCCGGTTAGAATGGCGATCGTTAAAAATTCTGGAGACAACAGATGCTGGAGAGGATGTGGAGAAAAAGGAACACTTTTACACTGTTGGTGGGAGTGTAAATTAGTTCAACCATTATGGAAGACAGTGTGGCGATTCCTCAAGGATCTACAAATAGAAATTCCATTTGACCCAGCAATCCCATACTGGGTATATACCCAAAGGATTATAAATCTTTCTATTATAAAGACACATGCACACATATGTTCATTGTGGCACTGTTTACAAAAGCAAAGACCTAGAACCAACCCAGATGCCCATCGATGATAGATGGACAGGGAAAATGTGGCACATATACACCATGGAATACTATGCAGCCATAAAAAACGACGAGTTCACGTCCTTTGTAGAGACATGGATGAATCTAGAAACCATCATTCTCAGCAAACTGACACAAGAACAGAAAAACAAATACTGCGTGTTTTCACTCATAGGTGGGTGATGAACAATGAGAACACTTGGGCACAGGTAAGAGAACAACACTCACAGGGCTAGATGGGGGAATGGAGGAGAAGGGAGGGGAGGGACAGCGATGGGTGGCAGGGAGGATGGGGAGGGATAACACCGAGAGAAATGCCTGATGTAGGTGACGGGGGTGGGGGGTGAAGATGGAGACAGCAAACCACCATGGCATTTATGTGCCTATGCAACAATCCTGCAGGATGCAGGATGTGCACATGTACCCCAGAGCCCAAATACAATTAAAAAAAAGAGAGAGAGAGAGAGAGAGAGAGAAATAAACTATGTAAAATATTAGCTGTGTTAATACCATTTGCCAAATGGAAACATCCTCTTAATTACGCCACCCAATGCATTGGGAAAGATTATCTTTTGACCGTCAGAGATAACTATGACCTGCTTATTTAACCCATTATGTTAACCGTGCCACGTTTCTGTTGCTAATGCATTTCTTTTGTCTTGTTAAATATGTGGAATTTTCAAACTTAAAGGAATTTTTAAACTTACAGTTGTGAGTACACTACACAATGATTTTTTCCTAAGCCACTTGAAAGTGATTGCCCACGTCGTATCCCAACTCCCCCCTAATTTTTAGGATGTATGTGCTACAAGGCTGTCTGCTACATAACCACGCTACACCATTCCAATCAGGAAATAAAAAGACACATAACCACTATCTCATCCTCAAACCCCCTTTACATTTTGCCAATTATCCTGAGTGTTCTATGCAGCAAAACAATTCAATCCAGTCTTGTATTGCCTTCTTTTCTCTCTGTCTCTCTCTTGCTCTCTCTTTTCACAAAAGCACTTTTTATTTGAGGTAAAAAAAAAAAAAAAAGCCTTGCTGCAAGGATTATAGTTCCAAGCAGTCGAAACTCAACTGTTAGTGGCACTATTTTGACTTTGTAGATTTCGCTTCTCCTTGGTCAGAAAAGGGTGATCAGGTTGTCCTTTCTTCAGCTGAGCAAAAAGGGCAAAGAGAGTGGGAAAAGAATTCCACTCTACGAATGCTGCTCTTCAGACCTGACATCAAGCTCGACAAGCCCTTGCTGGTCAGTCTGCGGACTGCTGCCCCACTGCCGAGGGATACAGGCCATACTGTATTTGCAAGAAAACAAGGCGGGAAAACCAGGTGTAGGTCACTTGAGGAAAAGCAGACATCCACAGCTTCGAACCTCTTCCTGGAATGGGTGATCCTTGGGAGAGGCTCAGCACACCAAGGCACAGAACCTTCAGTTCCTGTTGCAGCTGAGTAAGGAGGTCATATCCTGGCTGCTCAGTTCAGTCAAAGACCTTGAAGTTCTCAGCAATGCGTTCCAGTGTCACAGATGTGGGAATCACCACCAAAGTTCCTCTGCGTGAGGAACCAGATGAGAACCTGGCTATAGTTTCATTGTTCTTTGCTGCAATCACTTTGATCCTGGGGTCCTCCAGGAGGGAAGGACTGTCGGGAGAGCCAAGGAGTCTGTAGACGGTCACCATGCTGCCTCTGGACTGACAGTACTGGATTAACTTCTCCTGGGTTAGGGACCTAATGGTGGCGCTCAATCTGATTAACTATCACCGGCTTGTTTTAAGCCAGATTTGTTTAAGGTCCTCTCAGCCTGGAGATGGTGAAGTTGGAGATGCCAGTAGCTTTCACCAGCCCCTAGATGAGTTGCCTCACAAGGAAAATTCCTTCCCAGACTGACAGGCTGTTGGCCAGTGAGTAAGGTGGAGGTCCAGGGATTCAGCTCCAGGCCTCTGAGCAGCTTCCGGCAGGATCCTCTCACCAGGCACTTCTCATGGCACATGCCCCATGGCTTGCTGATGAAGAGCCACTCATCACCACCTGCTCATTGAGCTGCTCCTAGTTCTTGTTCCAGTGCACACGGGTACAGCCAACGTGGCGGTACCCAGTGTTGATCACTACTTTCATAGACTCAGCCAGCTGGGCCACAGGGGACTTCCAGGTGCCCAGCCCCAAGATGGCCATCTTGGCGCCATTGTTGAGAGTGATGTGGCTGCATTGCTTTACAGACCCCTGCCTGGAATTTGCCTCAGTTGTTCATCTCTTTGGTCTTCTTCAGTCCTGAATAATTTTAGTGTTTCCTTGACTTTCATTACCATGACTTTTCTTTTTCTTTTTTTGAGACAAAGTCTTGCTCTGTTGCCCAGGCTACAGTGCAGTGGCACAGTCTCGGCTCACTGCAACGTCCACTTCCTAGGTTCAAGCGATTCTCCTGCCTCAGCCTCCTCTGACTAGCTGAGATTACGGGCATGTAATTTTTGTATTTTTAGTAGAGACAGAGTTTCACCATGTTGGCCAGGCTGTTCTCAAACTCCTAACCTCAGGTGATACACCCGCCTTGGCCTCCCAAAGTGCTGGTATTACAGTGACCTTGACTTTTGTAGATAACAGGTTTGTTATTTGGTAGAAAGTCCCTAGATTTGTGTCGGTCTTCTGTTTCCTCATGGCAGAATTCAGATGATGCCCCTTTGCAGGAGTATCATGAGTGTTGTGTTCTCACTGAGTCCTTGCGTATGGCACATTTCCATTTGCCTCATTTGTGGTAACATTCACTTCCATCCCCTGATTAAGGTGGTGTCTGCCAGCTTCCCTCCCTAAAGCTACCCTTTCTTTCCCTTAGTAAATGACAAATATTTTGGGGAGAGGTTCTCTGATCCTTTGTAAATATCCTATTCCTCATGAAACTTTCAAGTTACTCATTTATTTTCTTATTTATATCAACATGGTCCTGTGGATTGTAATGTCACTCAATGGGTTTTATCTATTGCTATCATTATCTATCTGTGAGCTCAAAAATGTCCCAGGTCTGGTGGTGGGGTACCCTTCAAGCCAATTCTGTGTCCCTTTGCGAGGTCCTCTTGTTCCTGGAGCACTGCCTCACTTACTGCCATGAGGAGAGACTCCAGGCTCATTTTGTGCATTCCCTGCCCTTGCCCCAGAATCAGCTACTTCTCAAGGTGCCCTGGCTCATCTTAATGGAACATGCTGTTTAGAAACTAAGCTGTCGGCACCACGAGTGCTCATTGCTATTGGATGCTTGATGTTCCCAGCCTGCCGGTGCACAGAACCCGCCTCCACCTCCTCCACACACAGACACACCCCTGTATCTATTTCTGTGTCTATCCCTCTGTACTGAAAACCTTGATATCTCCAACTCCAATCAAACAACAGTGTTCATGCTGGTTTTCCCCATTCCCACTTGTCCCACAGTGAGAAATCTGCCTCCCATTATCCTCGGCATATTGGCCTATTTGGTCAGTCTCCAGGCTATACCCAGTCTTTCATCGCTGCCATTCCCCAGCCCGCCTCCCTCTGCAGACACCCTCCTTACCCCACCAGGGAAGACCTGCTCACCCCACACAGGTCGGTCTGATCCCTGTGCCAGGCCAGCCCCCCATGGGGACCTCCTCACCCTCTGCAGGGCTCCTTTCCACCCCTAGCCATCCAGGCAGACACCTAATTTGCTTGGCTCTACCTGATGGTCTTTGAACTTTATTGTTCAGAAAGGGAAGGAAGACAAGAGGATGAGCCCAGGGCATATTAAATGTAGTGCTCACCTTCACCAAATGTAAGCCTTTTTGCCATTTGGCTATCCATAGCCTAGAAGACAACTTCCATTGCTTACTGTTATATTGTGGATCACTCTGGAATATTAAGGATACAATTCTGACCGGACAATTAAACGGTCTTGTATTACCTGGAAGAAACAGAAACCACCTGTGGGTCAAAAGTATTGTGATGAACTGGCTCACCTTATTACAACTTTATCCTTGCTATCCCTGCCAGCATCGCCCTTGGATCCAGGCAGTGGGATTCCCTTTCCACCTGGTGCTTCAGAGTCACCCACTTCACCCCTCCTCCAGCCATGACCCCCACAGGGAGTAGAGTTATGGGGTCAAGGGGATGTGCCCACTGGGGCCCATGTGTTCCTCTCCCAAGCCATGCTCTGAACACTAAGTTCCCTGGATCTCTCCACCCAAACATTCCTTGAGCCCACATCTAGGGCCTGCACCAGCCTCTCCCCAGATCAAGGTGAATGGCATCCCTGGTTCATGCACACTTTAGCTGGGGGACAGCCAAGCAACAGCTATCTGAGACAGTGGGGAGAGGCTGGATGTGCAGGTTGAAGCATTGAGACCAGGCAACCACTGGGCCCTTTTTGGTGCAGAGCGAAGCTGAGGGTGGAAAGAGAAATTGGGTGGCCGGTTGCCATGTTCTGGTGCAGAATTCCAAGGATCCTGAACATTCTACATGTGAAACTGGACTTCCAGATTGTTAGGAAGAGGGATAGATTGTGTTTATTTTCCAGCCATTAGCTTGATGTATAACTTTCCTTTCTTCTTTCTTTCTTTTCTTTCTTTTCTTTCTTTCTTCCTTCCTTCTCTTTTTCTTTCTTTTCTTCTCTTCCCTTCTTTTTCTTTCTTTCTTTCTCTTTCTTTCCATCTCCCCTCCCTTCCTCCTTCCCTTCCTCCCTCCTTCCCTCCCTCCCTTCCTTCCTTCCCTCCCTCCTTCCTTCCTTCCTTCCTGTTTTTTAGAGACAGGGTCTCACTCTGTGACCCAGCCTGGAGTACAGTGGTGTGATCTTGCCTCGCTGCAGTCTTGACTTTCCAGGCTCAATCAATCCTCCCACCTCAGCTTCCCGAGTAGCTGGGACTGCAGGCATGTACCACCATGCCGGGCTAATTTTTGTATTTTTGTAGAGACAAAGTTTCACCATGTTGACCAAGCTGGTCTTGAACTCCTGGGCTCAAGCAATCCACCTGCCTTGGCCTCTCAAAATGTTGAGATTACAGGCATAAGCCACTGTGCCTGGCCATAACTTTCAAATATCTAGATATATAGTATATGGATCTACATTTGTTTCCTTGCTCCAGGTCCATAAACTATTATAGACAGGCCTGGCCCTTGCATGCAGTAGGTTCACACATTGGTGAGTTTTCTTTATGTGCCGCACTTACAGAACGTCCCTGACATTTCCTTTAACAGGGCCTATTCTAACTTGCTCTCAGGTTTGTGCTGTGGTTTGTGACGTGTGCACTCACGAAACTCGTTCTGGCCATCCTTAGACAAGGATGAGTGCATTTGCACTCATGTCCATCCTGCCCACCCTGGAGAGGGTTGTGTTGGAGACCTGCTGCTCACCTGTTGTAATTACTCGGCTTGGAGAGTAATGATGCTCCTCAAACAGCAGTGGATTTATCGATATCTGTATGCTGTACCTCACGAGATCATCAAGATCATCTGAAAAACAGCTGCCTTTCCTCGTTAACGTATGTCACTGTCAATTGACAATTCTTATTTTCTAGCTTTTAAAAATGTGATAACAGCTTGCACTTATGTATTATCTCACACTTTCTAAAACACTTCACATTTAGTATGTCATGGAAAATTGAATTTTTACATTAGTAACTTATTTATACCACTTGAAAAATACCTTTTTTTTTTTTTTTTTTGTGGTGGGACATCTGATATGTTCCTAAGTTTAAGGCCATCTGCATAATCCTTTATTCTCTCTCTCTCTGTCCCTTTTTTTTTTTTTTTTGAGAAAGGGTCTTACTCTGTGCCCCAGGTTGGAGTGCAGTAGTGCATTCGTGGGTCACTACAGCCTTGACCTCCCTGGCTCCCTTGATCTTCCCACCTCAACCCCTCAAGTAGCTGGGACTGCAGGTGCACGCCACCATGCCTGGCTAATTTTGTATTTTTTGTAGATATGGGATCTCATTATGTTGCCCAAGCTGGTTGCAAACCCCTGGGCTCAACTGATCCTCCCACCTCAGCCTCTCAAAGTGTTAGGATGACAGATATAAGCTGCTATGCCTGGCCAATTTATATATTTTTTGGTAACTTACTGTGAATTTTTCCTAACCTTCATTCTCATCTGTCTTTCAAAATAAAAGACAAAGGGTAATGCAGGGTTTTGCCTTCTCAGAACCACTTGTATCTACAGCTTTTCATCCTCTTTAAGTTCCTGCTTAAAAACACAGAAGGAAACGAACAAACAAAAACCTGTGGCCTCTTCAGTCATCTCTTAAATCAAGGCTTTAAAAGAACTTTCAGAAATTCTGTTTCGATCCCCACGACGAGTGATGTGACTCATGGCAGAGAGTCATTATTCACAAAGATTAGGTGAGGTTTGGTTCGGTTTGAGGAACGTGGTGAGACCTGAAGGCATCTTGCCAATGACTTGCAGCTCATTACAATCAGTACTGGAATCAGAAACCAGTTCTCCTGGCTTTAACTCACTCTACCAAACTTCCAATTTTGATAATATGAGCATAAATCAGTTATAATCCCAAAGGGCTGTTACATTATTTTAATGATATTTCTACTTTCTTTTTCTGTTTACCTTTATGTGAAACTCAATGTCTCTAGAACTTTGTAATCCTAAATATAGCTTGGAAAGAAATAAATACCTAGCAAAAATTTAGTTGACATTCATAATTCATAATTTTATTTATAACAATATAAGATATTAATTGCTTAAAAAATCCAACAGGGCCCAAATAATGATTTACAAGTAGATGTGATTATTTCCAGAAATAAATTAAAAAACAAAATTATTCATATGCAAAATTCTACTAAAAGTGGTAAAAGTAGGAACAGAAAAAGGATATTTATTCTAAACATATATTTGTTTCCTTCTATTTAAAAAGGCATCTCAATTTTGGGCAGACAATTGTATTAAAACATTGAAAAGTGTCAGGGAGTGGTGATTTATATGGGTTCACACTACCTTTGACCATTGCAATTTCTTGGAGATAGATTTACCTGCCCTGAGCAAAGTAAGAGAATTGACCTCAATTAAGAAACTACAAGTTAGACAGCTGGATGTTCCCACAGCAAGATATGCATGGTGGTGGATACCATTTAGGAACGAATATAAATAGTCAGTACCCAAAAGACATTTCAGTTGCCTGCAAAAGCCACCAAAACTTACTTAATTATCTTTGTGATAATAAGCCTTCAGTCTGGTTTCAAATGCATAATTTTTTGATACACTACATTTGAAGCACAATATTGCAATTCTGCCTGGACTTAAACAGACAGGTCATCTTCATTTTCATTTTGGCAAAATAGCTCCCCCCAGGTTTATAATAGATCAAACTAGTCTAATCAACAAGAACAAAAGAGGCATGAACTTCTTTTATTTCTGTCTCTAGTAGAGTTATAATTAATAAAAGGCATTAAATACGAATTTTCAAAACCCACTTTCCTTGAATGACACATTGTCATGCTTCATAAATACACATGTCTGTCTTTCAGGGTGATTTCAGTGATTATTCAATAATGAAATTGGCTAATTTTGTTTCATAAGGCTTATTTTATAAATTTAGAGATTACATATAAAATACCTAACAGCTGGTTAATTAAGTTAATTCAGGAAAAAAAATCAATCACTCGATCACCTTATAAACAGATTAAATTTTTTCCACATTAACCCATTGATTAAAAATCAGAAGGCACAATCTGGTCCTAAAATTGTACATCCTATTAAATTATGCAGAAAAAGGGGGTCACTTTCATCACCATTTTCACCCACTTAATAGTTTGTCCATCCATGGTGTTTTTTCTTTTCTTTTCTTTTCTTTTTTTTTTTTTGAGACAGAGTCTTACTCTGTCACCCAGGCTGGAGTGCAGTGGCGTAATCTTGGCTCACTACAACCTCCACCTCCTGGGTTCAAGCGATTCTCCTGCTTCAGCCGCCTGAGTAGCTGGGACTACAGGTGCCCACCACCGTGCCCAGCTAATTTTTTGTATTTTTAATAGAGATGGGTTACACCATGTTGATCAGGCTGGTCTCAAACACCTGACCTCAGGTGATCCACCCGCCTCAGCCTCCCAAAGTGCTGGGATTACAGGTGCAAACTACTGAGCCCAGCCCGTCCATGGTATTTTTTAATTGGAACTGGACTCTGTGTGCCCGAGCTGATCCCCCTGAAATGCCTTCCTCCTCTTGAAGACTCATGGTCTGAGCTTAGCTTCTGCTGTGAGAACACTATCCAGTGGCAGAAGACACTAGCCAGTTGCTGTGGTATGTGAAAGTGACTGAACTCCAAGGTAGAATACCATAAAGCAATTTCTAGAAGGATTCAGGACTTGTGATGGACTTCAGTCACTTGTCATATGTCAAAATTAAAGAAGAAAACATCAGTGGCCACTTTATGGGAGGGTAAGTCTGAAGGTAAGATAGGTGGCAACTGTAGCCTGCCTGATGAAGGGTGCAATGTAATTAAGCAGTGATGTCTGTGAGCCACTGTGGCCTGGGACATTCATGGTATTGCATAGGAAATATGTATCTGCTTGAAATTCACTTTCAGCTAAGCCCTGTATCAGTTAGGATCAGGCATCACTGCAGGTAATAGAAAACTCTCAACTAAAAAATAGCTTTTAAAACAGCAAAAGTTGATTTTTTGCCCTGGAGTTAGGTAACCAGGGCCTTTAAGTCATTAGGGACAAGCTTCATCCAGTTCGCCATATCTTACTGCAAGAGGGGCTGGGAAATGTAGTCTTTTAGTTGGGTGCGTATTCACTCCCAGTGCTATGCTGGTAAGCCAGGTTTATCCTCCCCCAACCCCAAAGTGGGAGAGGAGGATGGAGAGAAAAAGAAACTCATAATTGTAGCATTTGCTAATTTCTGCAGTATAAATATTACCACCGTGGTTAATTTCAAGCTACCAACGGCTTAATAATTAGTTACACAATTCTGGCAAATCTAGTAATTGGCCCTTGGGAGCTGGTACAAGCTTGCTCTAGTAGATCACTGGGCTGTAATGCAAATAATATCAGAGTTTGGTTACTAAGGAGAAAGGATGGGATGGCTGATGGGTAGACATCTGGCAGTCTCTGCCACAGATCCCAAATGGAACATAACTATGTATTCTGACCAGAAGTAGGGTTAGAAACATGTGCTCCACAATTCCTGCAGAAAAAGAACACTGATTTCTGATGAAACAACATAAAAGGCAGAAGAAAACATGGGCTGGAGAAGCTGCTGGTGTATAAAGAGCTGCAGGGCCAGGAAAACCCATCCTTGGTGCAAACAGGTGCCACAGGCAGAACATATTGGAATTAATCCCTTGAGAATGCAAAGACCCCAAATTAGATGATGAAATGGAACTCCAAGGTAGAATACCATAAAGCAGGGCAACTGGGATCGTCTGAAGAGTGGGAGAAATGGAATAACATTTAATGATGCATCTTCCCTTTAGACGAAGCTTTCTGGGGCTTGGGGCCATGTTTTTTCTGTTCATTGTATTATTTTTGGTGTGTAGCCCAATCTTTGACACCTTCATTCGTTCAACAAACACTTAGTGTGCTTACCTGTGGCAGGCACTGTTCTCTGTGGTGAGGGAACAGCAGCGAACAAAATTGGCAGAAGTCCTGGCCCTCATGGAGCTTACACTCTATTCTGAAGGCAAGGGGGAGAAAATTAAATAATTTATACAGTGCTAAATGCTATGGGGATAATCAGGCAGGAAAGGAGGATTGGGAGGGTTTCCTAAAAGCAGTCCCAGAGATTAGAACTTGTGTGCCAGTGACGTGCTAAGGATGCGCTGGAGACACCAGCAGCCTCAGCGTTGAGATTGGCTATCAGCAATGTTTGGGCCAGGGTCCTCTGAAAAGCAGAGTCCAAGCAAGAATTCGAGTGCCAATGTTTTATTTGGGAGGTTCGAGCTCTGATCAGTGAGAATGAGGAGAAAGAGGGATCGAGGTGGGGAAAAATGCGAAGTGATGCAATGTCTTGCCATGTTGGTCAATGCACCCTGTGAGCCCGCAGGCAGGCCTGGGTGTGTGCCCAGCATGCTGGACCTGTCTGGAGGTTTGCAAGGAGAGGCTGCGTGTGGAGAAGGCAGAGGCAGAGAGGGTGGGTGGGCTCCATCTGCTTACTTCTCTTCCAAATCCCCTTTCCAACTGGTCAAGACACTCCGTGGGGGCCACTGCCCCACCTTCTGGGGCAGCACCTCTCTCCTCAAGCCTTCTCCGCCTGGTGCTGTAACACTGTGTGAAAACCTGGAAGGGGAAAGGCAGCCCAGCTGGGGAGCTGTAGGTGTGGGGACTGTGGAGGTGTTGTTGGACTAAGAAGAGAAAGAAGAAGGCAGCAGAGGGGAGTGAGGGGATGCCCAAGGTCCCTGTCCGACAAGGCGGGCGGGCAGTCTCTGCTTGGCTATTAACCAGCCTTGCAACCTTGGACACGTCACCCAGCCTCTCTGAATCTAGTCTTAGCGAGAGGGTTGGGGTGGGGTAGGACAGTCTTTTGAGTCTCTTTGGCTGAAACTGCCTGCCTCTGTGGCAGTCAGCACCCTGCCATCTCCTGGCAGCCCCTGGCGAGCTCGGAAATGATGCTGAACACCAGGCTTTCAGCAGTCACAGCTGCTAGCAGGGAAGGGAGTCCACTGGATTTGAGCAGAGCTTTTGAGAAAGGGTAGGAGGGAGTTTTCACCCCTTCTCTTACCCCAGGGGAAGTATTTCTTTCACCCTGTAGAGGGGGAAGGAGAATTGGCTTCAATGAGTTCTTTGTCCTTGGACAAATTTGCTACTAACAGCCCTTCAGTAGTCAGCGGGGGCCCACTCAAGTGAGTTTAAACAGAATTTACAGCGTAAATAACTATAGCTAGCTGCAAAGGGAATATAATAATAATTTTTAAATCCCTCAAGTCAAAATACTGTGATGGGTTTGAATCCAATTGTCAACCAAATATAAGCACAAACTCCACATGGCCATAAGAGCAGCAGGGACCCGGGGTCGGGGTGGGGAGAATGTGGTCCCAGAGGAAACTGAGTGATTGCAGCTACATTGTGTGGCTGTTCTTGAAGTTAGACCAGAAGAAAATGATTGAAGCATCTCAACCACAGACATGGCCTGGAATCACCCTCAGCTCCACTGGCGCCTGAAGGACAGATACAGGATGCTCTATAACAAGTGCCAGGAACTTCCTTGGGAGATGCCTTTACCAGCAGGACTGCCTCCTGGCAATTCAGCTGTTCTAAGTCCAGGGCACTGCATCCCACGCCTCCAGGGGCACTGTGCAAATGGTATCCAATGTGCGAATGTGTGCTTGGCAGGGGAGAGGGGGTTATTGGTTTCCTTTTCTTGTGTATGTGCATGCCATCATGTTAAATTTTTGAGAACAGAATACTAAACTGCATATCTGATTACATATGTTAATACCAAACTTCATCAACTCAAAGTAGGATTGCCAAATTTAGCAAACATCAACACAGGTTTCCCAGTTAAGTTTAAATTTCAGATAAAAAGGAATAATTGTTCATTCCAAACACTGCATGGAATATAATAAAAATTATGCATTGTTAATTTAAAATTAAAATTTAACTGGGCATCCTAAATTTTATCTGGCAGTCGAACCTCAAATATCACATTTTCTGCATATACAAATATTTATGTGTATCTATAAATATAAATATATTTTATTTTTCACACAAATGATAGCATATTGCACACACTATTCTGTGTCTTGATTGTCTTATTTAATAATACATCATACATGGCTGGGCATGGTGGCGAACACCTATAATCATAACACTTTGGGAAGCTGAGGCAGGAGAATTCCTTGAGCCCAGGGGTTTGAGACCAGCCTGGGCAACATAGTGGGATCCCATCTCTACAAAACATAAAAAGTTAGCCTGGTGTGGAGACGCACACCTGTGATTCAGGCTACTTGAGAGACTGAGGGGGAGGATTGCTTAATCACATCACTGCACTCTAGCCTGGGCTACAGAGTGAGACCCTGTCTCAAAAAAAAAAAAAAAGATACATCATATAGATTATTATTTATCGGTGCATGCATATCTGCCTCATTAAAAAATTTGTTTTAGGTTTGGGGGTACATGTGAAGGTTTGTTACATAGGTAAACATGTGTCACAAGGGTTTGTTATACATTTTATTACATCACTCAGTACCCAATACTTATCTTTTCTGCTCCTCTCCTTTCTCCTACCCTCCCCCATGAAGTAGACCCAGTGTCTGTTGTTTCTTTCTTTGTGTTCATAGGTTCTTATCATTTAGCTCCCATTTACAAGTGAGAACACGCAGTCTTTCATTTTCTGTTCCTGTGTTAGTTTGCTAAGGATGACAGCCTCCAGCTCCATCTGGGTTCCTGCAAAAGACATGATCTCATTCTTTTTTATGGCTGCATAATATTCCATGGTGCTCATTTACCACATTTTCTTTATCCAGTCTCTCATTGACAGGCATTTAGGTTGATTCCATGTCTTTGCTCTTGTGAAGACTGCTGCAGTGAACATTTGCATGCATGTGTCTTTATGGCAGAATGCTTTATATTCCTCTGGGTGTATACCCAGTAATGGGATAGCTAGGTTGAATGACAGTTCTGCTTTTAGCTCTTTGGGGAATTGCTATACTGCTTTCCGAAATGGATGAACTAATTTACACTCCCACCAACTGTGTATAAGCATTCACTTTTCTCTGCAACCTCTCCAGCACGTTATTTTTTGACTTTTAATAATAGGCATTCTGACTGGTGTGAGATAATATCTCACGGTTTTCATTGGCATTTCTCTGATAACCAGTTATATTGCGCTTTTTTCATATGCTTGCTGGCTGCATGCACGTCTTCTTTTGAGAAGTGTCTTTTCATGTCCTTTGTCCACTTTTTAATGGAGTTGTTTGTTTTTCTCTTGTAAATTTGTTCAAGTTCCTTATAGATGGTGGCTAACAGACCTTCGTCAGATACATAGTTTGCAAATATTCTCTCCAATTCTGTTGGTTGTCTTTTGACTCTGTTGATCGTTTCCTTTGCTGTG
>CAUYLG010056336.1:0-14260 GCA_963573385.1 Cacajao melanocephalus | reverse complement strand
CTGAAGCCATCTTAGTAAATTTCCCCAACAGTGTGAAGTTAGAATTCCTTCAGGGTGATGCCAGGTTCTATTTGGAATTTATATACGACCTGCTTGGGTGGAGAAGCCATTGTCTTTAGAAACCTTGGTGTAGTTGAAATGATAGTTACTGTTGTGACCTGAAGTTAACCATTCAAAGGGATTACCCAAGCAAAATAATGGAATTATTGGTTATAAAAATGACTGTTGGAACATCCTATGCAATATATCTAAATTGAATAATTGTACCAGATAAAATTATAGATGGGAATGAAGCTTGTGTATCATCCGTTATCATGTAAAATCAATAAATGATTTAATTCTCTTGAAAAAAAGAAATATTGCTTTACTATGTATGATACTATGGCTTAAATAAATTTCTTAGATTATTGGACCTAAATGATAATATTCTTTTCTATCATCATTAAAATATTGGCCAAGACTTGCTTACATGAGACACTTAGTAATAGTAAGCACGGTTAGTTAGAAAGATAATCCCTGAACACATAGAATTAATTATTAAACAAAAATTTTCCAGGCAGATATAAATAATAACTAAAATGTATTAAACACATACTATTTGGCAGCAATTTTTTTTGTTTTTAATCACTTATAGTTATATGCTATTATATATAAAATCTCATTTTTCAGATGAGGGAAAATGATGCACAAAGAGGTTAATCTATTGCCTAAAGTAAATAATTAGTAAGTAAAACATTTAGGATTTGAACTCAGAGCCCATAGTCTTAACCATTATGGTATCTAGCCTTTGAAGAATCAACTTAACTTGATTAAATGTGGTTGATATTTTTAAATATTAGCTTTTAAAAATATTTTTGTGTGTATGTGTGAAATCTTCTACAAGAGTATTAGCTTTAAAGAGACACATAATATTGTCTATGTGGAGAAATAGAAACTGGAAACAGAAAATCAAAAAATACACTTTTTACTAGTTGAGGATGAAAGAGAGTCTGGGGGAAAAATCTATATTAGTATGGTAGAATCAAGGACCTTTAAAATCATATTAATAAATGCACTTATTTTACTTCAACAGTGAAGTTTTCCCAGATTGCCACCTATTTTAAATATAAACTTTGTATTTAATTTGTACTAAATGTAGTATATATATTTCCCCCCTATCAGGAAGGCTTCTGATCTTTCTAAAAGAAGCCATTACTTCATTTCTTTAACAATTTTTTTTAATTTACATTATTTTTTCTATTATTCTGTGAACAATAACAACATCAAACGCTTGCAGAAACTTAATGGAATAAAAATAAAATTGAGCTGCTAGCCAGACAAAAGGCTTCTATAAACTAATCACTATCATGCAAAAAAGATCAGAAAGCAATTTTTCCAAGAACAAAAACTGCCCTATTTCCTATCATGTGACTCACACTCTGAGCTATAAATAAAAGAGACCCAGAGAGACAGGACAAGAGAGATAATAGTAAGTGAAAACACTGTTAGCTATGAATTCTGAATTAAATGAATAAGTAATTGACAAGTGGCTCATAGGATTTTTAAAAACTCTTTAAAAAAACTCCATAGGTTTAGTTAAATTCATTATTTGCCATAAACCACTATAGTATATTTCTGTGGATGTGTGTGTCCATGCATGAAGTCAACTATTTTATGGATATATATCCCTATGTATAATTTTAGTTGACTGCAATCACACTTTCGGAAGTAGGGAGAACAGAAATGAGTAAGCAGCTATATATGTTTATAATTTACAGGAATATTCTGAGATATCAAGAGTTATTCTTCTTTGTTAGTAACAGTGAACTCAGAGATACAGTATTTTATTAGTTTTCTCTGCGATGGAATTATACTTACTGTCTCTCATAATCTCCATGTATCCCAATCCCATACCATTATATGACAAAAAATTAGATTCATCAAGTACATTTTTACACATTTTTTTTGAGACTCATTCTGTCACTTAGGCTTGAGGGCAGTGGCAATCTCAGCTCACTGAAACCTCCACCTCCCAGGTTCAAGCGATTCTCTTTCCTCAGCCTACTGAGTAGCTGGGGTTACGGGACTGTACCACTACATCTGGCTAATTTTTGTGTTTTTAGTAGAGGTAGGGTTTTGCCATGTTGGCCAGGTTGGTCTAGAACTTCTGACCTCAAGTTATCCACCTGCTTTGGCCTCGCAAAGTGCTGAGATTACAGGTATGAACCACCATGCCTGGCCCATTTTTACATATCCTTAAATAAATAATTCAGGATCCATAAAAACAGCATAAACATTTATACTTATAATTATTTAATTTTAAGATACATTGCCAAATGTAAGCTAGAACTAAGAAATAATGAAATATATGTTTTTTTCAATGAAATACGATTTAGCCATAAAAAAGAATGAAATCCTATCATTTAAAGCAACATGTATGGAACTGGAGGATGTTAAGTGAAATAAGCCAGGAACAGAAAGTTAAACACCACATGTACTCATTTATATGTGGAAATTTTAATTTACATATAATTTTTATATAAATATATATAAATTATATAAATATATATATACATGTAACTTATATATATATTTATATATATTCCCCCATATATAAATATATATAATACATTTAGTATAAATTACTCATTTATATGTGGAAACTACAAAAGGTTGATCTCACAGAAGTAAAAAGTAGAACAGGAAAAAACTGATGATACAGGACAGGAAGGGTAGGGTAAAGGAGGGATAGGGTGAAACGTGTTAAGGGATACAAAATTTCAGCTAGGTAGAAGAAATAAGTTACAGTGTTCTATACCACTGTAGGATGACTGTAGTTAACAATAATATATGTTTTAAATAGGTAGTTCTAACACAAATAAATAATAAATGTTTGAGATGATGAATATGCTAATTACCCTGACCTGATCATTATACATTCTACGTATCGAATATCACTATGTTCCCCATGAATATGTATAATTATTATTTGTCAGTTAATAAAGTAAACTTTAAAAGAAATATATGTTTTTAACACATAATAATAACAGAAACTGTTCATTAGCTCTAATAGGAAAAACTAGGACATGGATAATTGTAACCAAAGTGTCTGTAAACCTCATATTTATAGTCTTCTGGCTCACTTATTGCCTACTCTTACTAACTGTGGTGAATTGATTGTCATAAAGTATCTGTTTTTTTAAAACAAGAAATATGAAAAAGTAATAAAATATCTAAAAGGTTTTATGCGTATATATTTGCCATAAAGCTTTTTTCTTTTCTTTGTTTATAGTTCTGCACTTCTATCTATAAACTCCAAAATGAGTCAGGACTCATTTTGCCAACTGATGGGTAATTGAAATAAGTTTCAAATGTAGCCAGTCCTAATTTTACTAGAAATAGCCTTCAGCATTCATCCTTCTCTTGCCTGAAACTTCCCTAGTCCCCTCCTACAAAATTATAGTAGCAACAACTTTGATGTGATTTTTGTCTTTGAGTGTAAGGCAAATGCTTTCAAAATATACTTTAAAATAGTGTTTTTGTGATCTCTTAGTCTAGAATGGCTTTATTTATGCACAAATTCAAGTAATGGCTCCTACCTCATGGAGTCTTTGATTGCAAAGATCTATTTTCACCAGATGGGGATGTTGCGTTAGGAACGAGCAGCCCTGTAGAGTAACACAACAATTCTCCTACAACCAGGGAAGTGCAGAAGACAAAATCTACCTGTGTTTTTTAGGATTTGGCCATAAAATAAGTGACAAATATATTTTGAAAATATTTAATGGTGATATTAATCTAGATGATTTACACTGGTTAGACATCTATTTGCACATTAGACTTGATTTTTGTTTGTTTGTTTGTTTCTTGCTTGCAAAAAGGACTTTGTTGTCAAAGGCCTTTTTTTTCTATTTAGGTAAAGCATTTATGAACATCTAAATCAATGGTATTTTAAGAAGGAGGGGCAAGGATTTTTTTTGTTTTTTTTCAAAGTCTCTTAAGATAGTAATGTGAATCAGTATTATTTTACCATTTCACAGTTTGTTTTTTTGAGACAGAGTACCACTCAGCTGCCCAGGCTGGAGTGCAGTAGCGCAATCTCAGCTTACTGCAACCTCTGCCCCCTGGGTTCAAGTGATTCTCCTGCCTCAGCCTCCCGAGTAGCTGGGACTACAGGTACATGCCACCATGACCAGCTAATTTTTGTATTTTTAGTAGAGACGGGGTTTCACCATGTTGGCCAGGATGGTCTTGATCTCCTGACCTTGTGATCTACCCACCTCAGCCTTCCACAGTGCTGGGATTACAGGTGTCACGGTTTGTTTTTAATCCATTTTGCATTTCCTTGTTCTTAGGATGCTGTATTCTAAATTTTCCAAGTTGGTAGTTATTTATAAATATTAGTAACCATTGACATATTTTTGTCTATACAGTTAACCCTTGAACAACATGAGGGTCAGGGTGCCAACCCCCTGGTAATTGGAAATCTATATATAACTTTTGACTCCCCCAAAACTTAACTGCTAATAGCCTACTGTTGACCAGAAGCCTTACCTATAACATAAATGGTCAGTTAACACACATTTTATATGTTAGATGCATGATATGCTGCATTCTTACAAAACAGTAAGCTAGAGGAAAGAAAATGTTATTAATAAAATCATAATGAAGAGAAAGTATATTTACTTATCATTAAGTGGAAGTGGATCGTCATAAAGATCTTCATCCTTGTCATGTTCACATTGGCTAGGCTGAGAAGGAGGAAGAGGAGGGGTTGGTCTTGCTGTCTCTGGGTGGCAGAGGCAGAAAATGTGGAGGAGGTGAAATCAGAACAGAAGAGGCAGACACATATTCGGAGTTAACTTTTATTGAAAAGAAAGCCAATAAAAGCCAACAAAAGTGGACCCACATAGTATTGCTCAAGGGTTAACTGCATTATATTTTCGCTAGTATTATTTTAGCACATTTCTGAAGAACAATGGGTACAGTCGACAAAATAAGATTTATAGGTATATCTCAGAGATATTCCAGGTTTGGTTATAGGCATCACCATAAAGCAAATAGCACAATAAACCAAGTTACATGAATTTTTGATTTTCCAATGTATATAGAATTTATGTTTACATTGTAGTGTAGTCTATTAAGTGTTAAATAGCATTATAGGTTAGGTTAAGAAAAAGCATGTATCTTACCTTAATTAAAAAAAATACTCCTCTCTCCCTCTTTCTCTTCTTCTTTCTTTCTCTCTTACATTCTTTTTTTTCTTTCTTTCACTCTTTCTTTCTTTTCTCTCTTTTTCTTTCTAAATAATAAAAAATATTAAAAAAAATACCTTATTGCTAAAATGTTCTAATGATCATCTGAGCCTGTAGCAAGTGGTAATCTTTTTCCTGGTGGACTTTGGAAGGTCCTGCCTCAATGTTGATATCTGCTAACTGAAGCTTGGGGTGGCTGTGGCAATTTCTGAAAGAAAACAAGACAATAGAGGAGCTTGCTGCATCAATTGGCTCCTTGAGGAAAAATTTCTCTGTAGCATGTGATGCTGTTTGATAGCATTTTACCCAGATTAGAACTTCTTTCAAAATTGAAGTCAGTCTTCTCAAACCCTGCTGCTGTTTTATTAACTAAATTCATGGAATATTCTAAATTATTTTTCATCATTTCAACAAGGTTCACAGCATCCTCACCAGGTGTAAATTCCACCATTTGCTTTGCTCATCCGTAAGAAGCAACTCCCCACCTGTTCCAGTTTTATTATGAGAGTGCAGCAATTCAGTGACAAGTTCAGGCTCCACTTCCAGTTCTATTTCTCAGGCTATTTTCACCATATCCACAATTACAATAGTAACATCAAAGATCACTGATCACAGATCACCATAACAGATATAATAATAATGACAAAATCTGAAATATTGTAAGAATTACCAAAATGTAATACACAGACATCAAATGAGCACACGCTTTTGGAAAAATGGTGCCAATAGACTTGCTCAATGCAGGGTACCCACAAGCCTTTACTTTGTGTAAAAATGCAATAAAAGGACAATCAAGTGAAGCACAAAAAAGGAGGTGTGCCTGTATTCACATGATCATTATTTCAAATCATGTGCTGATTCAATTGTATAACATGTTTTATTGTGTATAGCTCTGAGGTGAACTCTCAGCATTTGGAGTTAGAGAAGAACAAGTTTTCAGAAGAACTTCAGTTTGGGGAATTCTTTGATGTGATTATCTTAAAAATACCTATACCCACAATTTAACAACATAAAAATAGAAAATGGTGTTACTCGGATGTTCCCATATAAATTTCAAATGTTCATTATTAAAGCATTATTTTTAGTAAATTGAAAACAACTTAAATATGCATAAGTGGGTAAGTGACTAAATTATAATACTCCTCTCTCATCCTAAGAGATCTGTTCCAAGACCCCCAGTAAATGGCTGAAATCATGAATAATGCTGAACTTGATTGCCATTAGTCTCTCACCTGCAAGTTTCATGACTTTTTCATATTAACTAAGAACTTATCACTGTGGCCGTACTCATTACAGTTTGAGATGTGACAGCAAAGCTAGCATGAATCTCTTTTTTTTTCTTACTACTGCATGGACAATAAGTTCACCAGAAGATAAGTTCTTATGGTGGATCTTAGCAACCTCAGCATAAGATTTTTTTTTCTTTCCTTAAATTGAGAAATTTTGCATTTTCACTTACAGAAAGCACTTAGTTGGCTTCTTTTTGGCATATCCAAATTGCCAGCATCTCTACTCTTGCACTTTAGGGCCATTATTAAATAAAATAAGGATTACTTGAACACAAACCCTGTAATATCTTACAGTCAATCTAATAACTCAGGGGTAGGGTAGACAGCGTGAATACGTTAGACAAACGGCTGACTCACATCCCAGTGGAAGGGAGCCAGATTTCATTGTGCTAATCAGAATGGTGCACAATTTAAAATTTGTAATTGTTTATTTCTGGAAGTTTTTCATTTAATATTTTTAGATCATAGTTGACCATGAGTAATTGAAACCCATGGAAAGTGAAACTGCAGATAAAGCAGGACTACTATAATAGAGATTAAATTAATAATTAACAATTTTGCTACTCTATAATTCCATACTTATAGTAAATGTAGGCATATCTTCAAAGACTTGAAGGGATGTCCTTAATAGAGTTAAATTTTTTAAAATACAAAGTACTATATAGTGATATTTTGTCATTCTGACTTAATAAATCTGTTTTTTAATCCCTAGATAACAACAAAAAGCCTTGTAAATGAGAACACACAGATATACAGAAAAAGCGCAATTTTTCACTTGACCTGTCTTTTCTGCTTCAAGTAAACTCTCCAAAATTATGCAACACAAAGTTTACTTTTAAAATTTTTGTTAGTCATAGTGAGCTACAAACATTACACGTCATTCTGTATTTCAAATTGAGGGACTGGAGAAATTCTTCAAATCTTACTGTAATACATTGCTTTTCAGATTGCTTTGCCACATCTCCATACCTACCATGGGTAGATCTAGGAAACAAACAAACAACAACAACAACAACAACAAAAACCCAGAAATTAATATCACAACAACACAAGAAGAAGAAGAATGAAGAATTTATCCTAGATAACTATCAATACAGTAAACCCTCCACAGCTCACCTCCCCTATCCCAAAGGCAGTTACTGTTAGGAAATATTCAACATCCTTAAAGAAAAGAACTTTCAACCCAGAGTTTCATATCCAGCCAAATACCATTTGACCCAGCAATCCCATTACTGGGTATATACTCAAAGGATTATAAATCATTCTATTATAAAGACACATGCATGTGTATGTTTATTGCAGCACTGTTCACAATAGCAAAGACTTGGAACCAACCCAAATGCCCATCAGTGATAGACTGCATAAAGAATAAATTTTTTATTTTTATTTTAAATTGAATTTAATTTTAATTTCTGGATTACATGTGCAGGACATGCAGATTTGTTACATAGGTAAATGTGTGCCATGGCAGTTCGATGCACCTATCAACCCATCACTTAGGTATTAAGCCCCAGATGCATTAGCTATTTAACTTGATGTTCTTCCTTCCCCCACTCCCTGACAGGCCCCAATGTGTGTTGTTCCCCAACCTGTTTCCATGTGTTCTCATTCTAACATTGAATCTTATCAATTTTACACCTAAGATGTCTCTCAAATCTTCCCACTTGTCTCCATCATTATCACTGCCACCACCTTAGTCCAAGCTACCATCATCTCTTGCCTTAGTCACTCTGTGGCCTCCTAACTAGTTCCCTCTTGAACACTCTTGTTCCTTTCTTTCCTCTCCAAGTATTCTTCACATTCAAGCAAAAATCATCTATTCAATATGAAGATCTGATTTTATCAGACATGTGCTTAAAATCCTTCAAAGGATTCCAATTGATTTGGGGATTAGGACCAAAGTCATTAACAAGGTCTGTATAATCTGGTATCTCCCTAACTCTTCTCCATGAAAGTCTGCATCATCTAGCCCCTCCATAACTTAACCTTCTCCTTCTTCATAAAAGTGTTATTTATCTTGTCCCATCACATGACTTTTATACTTGCTGCTCCCTCTACCCGACCTGCTCTCCTGATGCAATCATCCTTACCCCAGCTCTCCTGGGTAATGACTATTGATCCTTTAGCATTCAGCCCAACTGTCATTTTCTAAGGGAGGCCTATCTGTTGCTTCAGAACATACCAAGTCCTTCAAGTACCTTTTATTTGAAGCCCCTATCATAATATAATTTTCATTTTTCTGTTTAATTATTGGTCAATGCCTGTGTCCCTCCCTAGACTGTAATCTCTGTAGGATCAAGGAGTTTCTGTGTACATTACTATACCCCAAGCACCCAGAATAGATTCTAGAATACTTTTATGATCAATAAATATTTGATTGATGAAAGAACCATTTGGAGAAAGGAGGCTCTATAATGAACATCACCAAGAAGCAAGAGGATGCCATTAACTCACTGGGCCCTGTGACGTCAGGCAAAATAAGGTAAAAACTTTAGGGAATAAACATTATAATTGACCTCTTTTGACTTTACCTAGTGGTAGTCCTACCTATTGTGACATTCAAAAAAGTCTTCAATTGAGTTCTGGAAATTAGATACCAAATAATTGGCTCAAAATCATTTTGACTTAAATTAAACAGCAGTCAAGTTGTAGATTTTAATCATTTTTCATTCTTTAGTACATCATCTGATTTATATAATAACTACATTTAAAAATATTTCAGTCCCATCAATCTGGGAACTAAGGGATCTGAAGAAGCTGACCCTGAGATTTTTTTACACTTACAGAACACTTGTTTGTAGAAAGCTGAATGTTGGTAACAGCTTAATAGATCAGGCAGCTACACAATAACCCTGCACAGGCGGTATATATTAAGATCAGCTTTGGGGGTGCTGAGGATTTTTTTCTTTTTTGAAATGTGAGATCGAAAATAATTTGGTTTCTAGCCATTTGCCACTGTTCTCACTCCACACTTGCCATTTTACATATGATTACTGAGTTGACCCCAAAGGCTTTTAGGTTGAGAGGCTGCAAGGTCAGTGTCCCTGCCACCTCCCAGTCTCTGCCTGTACCTACCTCAGACGTGTCTTTGTACTATCCCTGCTGGACACTGCACCTTTCCATAATTATAAATGTCTGTTTTCAGTCACTTCAAAGGTTTCCCAGCACTGGGAGTCCTCCTTCAAAGCCTCTGCATTGCTGAGGAACTTCTGTCATTGACAGGAGGTCTTGCTTTGAAGTTTTTCATGCCATTTATTGATTTCCCCCTTTAAAGATGTTCAGATTAGAAAATGCTTCACCCCCTTTGAACATGTGCATATTTTTATGATGTTGAAGGGTTAATCCTTTGAAGATATTTACATTTTATAGCAATGTCCTTATATGAATAAATTTGACATCAGATATGCCACATGCTTTATGACACTTTCCTTTTCTCTGCTGGATCCTTCAAGATCAAGATCCTCTCAATTTAGTGTGGTGTTGGTTCTCATATTATGCTTTTGTTCCATTTTTAATATAATGCCCAAGAACTCGGTAAATGTGCTAAAATAAAAGGGTTTGCATAATTTGGAAATAGCCTTTATTCCAGTTATTTATATAAGTTTACTTAAAGTTGGGACATGTTTAATGTTTAAGAGTGTTTTCAATGTTTTCTGGATCTTGTGACCATTTTTAGTGTCCCAGAGTTATACATTAGTACCAACAAAGGTTAGCTTTGTATAACTATCCTAGTTATACAATGCAGGATTTCATACAAATTTTTTTCCTTGTATATGTGCTTAAGCCTCAGTTTCCTAATGCCTTGAAAAGAATAAGGATGATATGAGGATTAAATTTGAAAATTTCACTATAGGAGTTTAGTACAGTGCCTCACACATAGTAAGTTACCTATGTTTGTGGCAATTAAATGACCAAATCCAGTTAGTTCAATACTGGATGACAGCCCATGTAATGTTTTAGGCATTAGCTTTAGGACTGTCCCTGCTGATCAGAAATACACTATCTCCCTCTAATGAACTGATTTCAGCAATTCTACCACTTGGAATTTCTGTCATTTAGCTTAAGTTTTCGATTACTAACACAGGTAGAATCAAGTACTATTAGGAGAGGTAAAGCTTTAAATCCTAGCATAAATGAAGACTCTGAATCATGTTGTGGTGATACAGACAGACAAGAAAAGGAGGAAACAGTGCTTAAGAGTAGAAAAGGAGCTACGAACATCGAGGGAGCAATGGAGGTAAAGAAAATGGGGTAAATGTGAACTTTCACACAATTTTTTCAAAGGTTGAAAATATATACACACAAACACACCACCCCTAAGCCTACTTTAAAACTAAAAATGATAAGTAGTATTATAATGCAAACTAAACTACAGATGCCAAATCGAGAAATGCCACACACACAGAAAGAAAATAAATATAATTGGCATGAATTTCAATGCCTAGTGGGCTGGTAAACTCATATTAAGTGTAGTCCTGTTGTCAACCAGGAATCATATATGACCTCCCTGTGCATAATAAAAATAAAGCAGCTCTATTTAATTTCTATGTTTGGCACAATAAGATTGTAGTCATAATACCAAGGAGGCATTTTCATTTTTCTGGATGTCAGTGATTGACTTTCATTTCCTTAGCACTCTAAATGTGTTGTTTCATTCAGTAACTTAATCATTTATTTATCGGATATTTTTACAGTGCCAAAGAAGTACAAAACACCAATAGACATATAAAAGGATACTCAGCTTTACTATTCATGAGGGCAATATAGAGTAAATGTAGACAACAATAAGGTACATATTTCATCCATTATCCAGTAATAGCAAGCGTTATTATCTTAATAGTATCAAGTGTTGTGGAGGAATTAGTGTTTCTTATACATTGTTGGAGGATAAATAATTTGATATATATTTCTGGAATATGATTAGAAATTATTTATAAAAATGTAAATGAGTATATCCTTCAATCCAGAAATGTTTCCTCTCAGTTTTATTTGTAGATGCATCGTGTTCGTGGTAGCATTGTATTAATAGGAAAAAAAAAAGAAATAAGGAAAAGAAAGAGAAGGGAAGAAAGGAAAGAAGGAAAAAATTAATTTAATCTAAACATCCAATAATATGGAATGTTTAAATGAACTATAGATGTTCAATTGCATAAAATACTGCACAGGAGTTTAGCAAAAAACAAGCAAAGGCTATAAGCTACTACTATGTGACCAGACATGGAAAAATTTTTCAACCATGTGGAAAGAGAAAAAAAAGCAAAACTTGAAGAATAATATAGACTGAGTGAGACTGCTAATGTAAGATACACAAAGTATAAAACATACGTAGTCATATGTGCGTGTAAGAAATACAACACTGTGTCATGAGGCTGCATTTGTGGTGTTAATCAATGGGAGTTCTTTATCTCTATTAATTAATCGATATTTAATTTATTATTTGTGTAATAAATATATAATATATATAAATACATTTCTATATTCTGTGAAATCCTTTGTGTAATAGGAATATATTCATATATTCTTTGTGTAATTAAAATAAATAAGTAAAACTAAGTATGTACATATTTCATCAATCATCTTCTAAACAAGTTAATATGCCAGATTTCATTCCAAACATGCAAATATTGAGATTGTTTGTCATTTAATTTGTATTTAATTTTGTGCAAGTTCTTTATTAGTCAAGAAATCTAAAGTTCTGCATCTTATTAATTTCTTAGAAGGGTACAAAGGGATATGGCTTTATGCTTTTGGATCAGGTAGTAATAAGATTACTGTTCCAAAGATACTTTAGATGAAAGGTGTCTGCTTTTTATATATAATCAGTGGGTACAGGCAAGAAATGTGTCTCAGGCAAAGTCTTATGTATGTTTATACCCACCCAATCTCCCACCAAGGTTTCCTAACTCCAGAGTTGCCCAAGAATCTATAGTGGTGCCAGGACTACAAAATTGTTCTCCACTTCCTCAACTAGAAGTATTGGAAATAGAGCAATGAGTTGTATACATAACATCAAAATGTTCAGGTTTTCAAATATATATTGTGTGTCAAAGAATCTCCCTCCTCTTTTCTTAATCTTTCTTACATGAAAATATATCTTTCCTATTCTTAAAGTAACTCAAGCCCTGTTACTTAAAATTTTGCTAAAAAATCAGAACCGTTGAAGTTCCAGTTGATCTTGAACATAGTGTAATGCATTTTACTATATTGATTCTCTTCTGGAGTCCTGTAACTATAAATAAAATAAAAGACATATATACACGTGTGTGTGTGTGTGTGTGTGTATCACATTTGTGAGAGGACAGACTCTATCTATTGAACAGACTCTAGATATTTGGCCTTAATATTTATTAAATTGCTGCAACTTATTTGCTCTTAATGTTATAATGCATAAACATGATTTTTTATTAAGATATAGTTTATTTTAAAATTGCTCTATTTTTGACATTGATAGTTTTTTGGGGGGTGTGATTTTAACATATTTCCAACTCCTGAGTCTTGGATTATATTCCTAGACAGCCAGCTGGTGTCTAGACCTTTTATTTTGAAAAGTAAACATAATTTTTTTCTAGCCTCTCCTAGATTGTGGTCTGGTTGACAAATTTTATCCTACATTTTTCTCATTAGTGAACATTGTTAAATAAGGCTATTAATAACAACTCTTTCTCTGAGTCATGGAACTACACCATTATTCAGTGAATATATAGCAGTCTTTATTGGACTTTGTATACAATCCTCCACTGTTTCATAGGATTATTTGATACCAAGGAAAACATTAAAATATGCTATTCTACGGAGAAAACTTGGATTGATTATGGCTATTTATCTTCAACTATGGGTGTACAAGCAATACCAATGAAATAAATTATCCAAAATAAAATGCCCCATTAGTATTTAGGGGAAAAATTGAAACTGTGGTAGAACATGTGTCTACAGATTTTTATTTGCTAATATCATATCTGAAATTTTAGCTTTAAAAAAAGTTGCACACGTGAGTTTTTCTTTTTTAAACTGAAGTTGTTTTTATAATTGTCAAATGACATGTTTTGCCAAATGAGTGCTGCTTAGTTATTTACCATTATTTTTCCCATGAAATAATAAAATTTTTTACATGCTTCAAGCCACTTTTTAAAACATTTTTTTTCTTTTTTTATGAAAGAAAGAAAGAGGAAGAGAAAGAGGGAGAGAGAACAGGAGTCTTGCTCTATTGCCCAGGCTGAAATGCAATCTAAAAATAGGTTAAAGACCTCTCTATGCCGATAATTGTGCTTAACAACAGAGACAGGTAGGAATAAGGGAAGAAAATAACAAACAAACAGCCAACCAATATTTCATTTAAGTCTGTGAAATGCTATGCAATTGCTGAAGACCGATTTACTTCCAATTGTGTGGTCACTTTTAGAATAGGTGTAATATGGTACTGAGAAAAATGTATGTTTTGTGCATTTGAGGTGGAGAATTCTATAGATATTTATTGAGTTTACTTGTTCTAGTTCTGAGTTCAAGTCATAAATGTCCTTGTTAATTTTCTATCTCGTTTATCTGTCTAATGTTAACCATGTGGTGTTAAAGTCTCCTGCTGTTATTGTGCGGGAGTCTGTCTCTTTATAAGTCATTAAGAACTTGTCTTATGTATCTGGGTGCTCCTGTATTGGGTGCATATATATTTATGATCGTTAGCTCTTCTTGTTGCATTGATCCTTTTACCATTATGTAATGTCCTTCTTTGTTTCTTTTAGT
>CAUYLG010056335.1:0-60486 GCA_963573385.1 Cacajao melanocephalus | reverse complement strand
GGAAAAGAACACTCTCAGCAGCACACTTCATGTTTCTACTGCAGTCTCAGTTAATCAGGGCATTGAAACTAAAGTCAGAGGAAGAACCAGAGTCCATTTCCCTTCCTTTGCCTGGTCCTGCTCTGCCTGTGCTTTTGAATGGGAGTTAACAGACATACGGCTGGAGAACCCTTCTGTCTTGGTTAGCTGTACAGTGTCCACAGAATGATGAACGGCAGTGTTAAAGGTAAAATGTGATCACACCTGTATCTCCATGCCAACAATGACTTCCTAGCGCAGGATGCATTTTCGTGCAGTTAATATTCATTTGGATCGTGGGTTGCCCCTAGTCTTAGTGTTTAGGATGCGAGTGTGTGGTGACTGAGAGAGCATTTTGTTGCTCACCGGCTTTTGTCCTTGTTAGATCCTCGCGCTGCTGGATGCTCTGAGTACGGTGCACAGTCAGAAGATGAAGAAGGCCAAGGAGCCGCGGCACCTGCACAATAAAGAACACTTCAGAGCCAGGCAGAAGGAGGAAGAGGAGAAGCTGAAGCAGCAGAAGCACGTCAGGAAGAAGCTTTTCCGAATTCAGGGGCAGAAGGAAAGAAAATACCAGAAATCCAGTTTGAAGGGGGATGAGGGGCAATTGCAGTGAGCCTTTGAACTGGAAGGACTGTCCCTGGATCTGCGGAGGTAGACGGTTTCAGACATCACAGTTGGAATGCTTACCATTATTTGAAAACAATAAAGATATAAAGTAAATTATTCAAGAGTCTCATTTTAAAAGGTAGAACAAGAAAATTAAACTCAAGGTATGCATACAAGTTTGTATGCACATATAGATGAATCTATAAAATTAAAAGCAAACAAAATGAAAAATTAACAAAGCAAAAGTTTATTCTCTGAAACGTCTCAAAATTGTTAAACTCTTAGCAAGACTGATCAAGGAAAAAAGACAGGGAGAAGCCAAATTTCTATATTTAAAATTAGAAGCTATATCACTATAAATTCTACAGATACTAACAAATAATAATGTAATGATATCCCTTTAATGCCAATAAGTTTGGTAACTAAGATAAGATGGATGATTTCCTTGCAAAATACAATCTACCAAACTAACACAAGAAGAAATCAAAAATTGAAATAGCTTATCTATTAAATAAAGAAATTGTGTATGTAATTAAAAACATTTCTGTAAAAAAAAAGCTCTAGGCTTCACTGGTGAGTTTTATCAAATATTTAGGAAATGTTTGATAAGTATTAGAAATAATATTAATCATCTACAAAAACTTTCAGAAAATAGAGCAGAAGGAGGAAAAGAAATACTTTTCAATTCCACAAATTGAAACAGTGTAATATTAGAGTAAGGGTGAAAAAATACATCAATGGAACAGAATAGAAAGTTCAGCAATAGACTAAACATACATGACTTAATTATGACCTATGCACTTCAGTGGGGAAAAAGGTCTTTTCAAAACGTTGCTAGAGCACCTGGAGATCCATATGGAAACCTTAACTTCGACCTCAGATAGTACATGTAACATCAACTTGAGACCGATTATAGACCTACATGTGAAGGTCAAAATTAAAAAGCTTCCGTAAGAAAACATAGGATAATGTTTCTATTGGTTTAGGGTAGGTGAAGATTTCTTGGGCAGGATATGGAAGCACTAACTACAAAAGAAGAAACTTGATACATTGGACTTCATCAAATAAAAAGAATTTGCACATCTAAAGACATGATAAAGACATTTTAAAAGTGAGCCACAAACTGGGAGAAAATATTTGTTCTGACATCAACAAATATCCAGAATATATAGTTTTAAGGATTAAAAGAAGGCCGATATTTAAAAATGGGTAGAAGACTTTAACAGGCACTTTACGAAAGAAAATTTAAACCAATAAGTAAATGAAAAAGTCTTCAAAATTAGTAGTCACCAGAAAATGAAAAGAAAGCCCAAATAAGATACCACTAGACACCACCAGAATGCCTCCAGTTAACAACACCTCATAAGATTGAGTGCTGGGGAGATGTAGAGCAACTTGAATTTTCACAGATTACTGCTGGGAGCCTAAATTTAATTTTGGAAACTGTTCTGTAATTTCTTATAGTATTAAGACTTATCCTGTCATCCAGCACTTTCAAATTATGTCATATACCCAAGAAAAATGAATGCTACATCAGCAGCAGCTTTATTCAACATAGCCATAAAATGGAAAGGACACGAACATCCTTCAGTGAAAGAATAGAAAACGGTGGTGTGTTTATATAGTAGATAACTACAAAGCAATATAAAGGAGGAAACTAGGGGAGATCCATAGGGAGGATGCCGGAATACCCAGGAAACCTGGAAATGATGGCAGATTAGAAGTTTTAAGCATGCCTCAGCCACCTGGAAATAGCAAGGTAGTACATAAATATTAACTCTGCGAGCTTGAATTGAAGAAGGAAAATGAGACTCCACTGAAATTGTGAAGGATACCCCAGATCCCAGAGAAAGAATACCAGCAAACATCCCCCATTAGGTGACCAGTTGATAAAAGTGAGTGAAGCCCCAATGCATGAGAGAGGGAGAGAGCCTCCCTCTGTGACTCACCTTCCCACTGGGGATCAACCCAGGCTAAGGGAGAGCACTTTGCTTCTTCCAAGCCCTGAAGTTAACTTGGGGAGAGGCTTGGAGATGGTGTGAACAAAAGACATTGGGAAAAGCTGCAGACGTTTTCTCAAACCTGGGGTTGAAAGCAGGATGCCAGCTTTAATTTGGGTGCATAAAAAGCAGCTATCTTTGTTGACCCAACAGCATGGCCATGCAGGCGTTTTTGTCTCAGGCTGGAGATTGGTGTGTCAGCTCTAGAGCAGGATAGGGGCTTTCACAGCCAGAACTGTGGAATTATGCTCTCTTCTGTCACAAGCCTGGGATCAGAAGAGGGCTGCAATAGCTGCAGTTTCTCTTGGTGGCAGGACTTGCAGCCAAAGCCAGCTTGGCCACCTGGAACTTGTTGGGGTCTCACCCTGC
Source organism: Cacajao melanocephalus (assembly GCA_963573385.1). Lineage (NCBI taxonomy): Eukaryota > Metazoa > Chordata > Mammalia > Primates > Pitheciidae > Cacajao > Cacajao melanocephalus. The sequence continues at coordinate 57,490 of CAUYLG010056335.1, read as the reverse complement.
TCCTCTGGGATCATGGTGCAGTGGGATCATCTCTGCTCCACTCCAAGGCAGAAATCCAGGCATTTGGAGCACCTGCTTGCTTGCAGCAATCTGAGCCAACCACCCTTCCCGGGCATATATCTTGGGGGGGCTGTCACTGCTCCATGCCCAGAAAGATTTCTAGGCATTTGGAGCACCTGCTCACCTGGATCAGCAGCCTGAGCTTCCCCACCCTTCTTATGCAGAGATTCTGGTGAATGGAGACCCTCTCCACTACATGCCTAGGCAGATCTCCAGGTATTCAAAGCACCTGCTTGCTTGTTCCAGCAGCCTCAATTGCCCTACTCTTCTTGTGTGAGGTCTTGTTGTGGGGGGCCCTCTCTGCTCCATGCCCAGGCAGATCACCAGGCATTTTGAGCATTGCTTACCTGGATTAGTAGGCTGACCCACCCTACCTTTCCTGTGTAGAGATCCTGGTGCATGGAGGCCCTCTCTGCTTCATGCCTGGGTAGATCACCAGGCATTTGGAGCACCTCCTAATCTGGATTGACACCTTGAGCTGCCCTGCCCTGCCTAGACATAGATCATGGTGCACTGAGACCCTCTCCACTCCACGCCCAGAAAGGAGATCAATCCTTAGGCTCCCCTCAATCCCCATACATAGAACTTGGAGCCAAGGTTTCCCTCCTCCATGCCTAGGCACACCTCTGGGTGCCTGGTGGCTACAAATTTGATTATCCTTTGGTACTGGTTCTTGTTTCTGTCACTAGGGGATCTGCAGGCAGACCTATCTGTTCTAGCCCTACCTTTCATGAGTCTTGCTCCCCATCCCTCCCCTGACCTTAGGTTGAGCAGGGAGCTCAGACCACTGTGCATTTTAGGATTAGCCTATTGCCTGAGGCAACAGAGAGCTTCTGCCAATAAACAAGGGTCACGTATGTACCCAGTCACATTGGCAGCAGCTGGCTCTTACCTATAAGTGCCATTTACAGGCTTGTAGGATGAACTGCACAGCCCAATAGAAAACCTACTGAAAGAAGTCCATAGGGCTATAGGAACAAGCCAAAATACCCTATTGAGCATTCTCTATAGTCACACTCACTAGAGAGAGGGAAAAAGAAGTAATAATAATAACATTACAGAGAAAGAAAGAAAAGAAAAAAATCTAAATGCCAAGAAAATAACTACAAAAATTAGAAGTGCTAGTGTCTCTAGATGAGAAGGAAGCAGCACAAGAATTCTGCCATTATGATTCTGAATGTAGTGACACCACGTAAGGATTTCACTAGCTCCCCAGCAATATGGAAACTCAGCAAGGACAGACAAAGAATTTAAAGCATGGGCCAGGTGCAGTGGCTCACACCTGTAATCTGAGCATTTTGGGAGGCTGAGGCAGGTGGATCACATGTGGTAGGGAGTTTGAGACTAGCCTGGCCAACATGGAGAAACCCTGTCTCTACTAAAAATACTGGAAATTAGCCAGGTGCAGTGGCAGGTGCCTGGTATTCAAAGCTACTTGAATAATCCCAGCTACTTGGAAGGCTGAGGCAGGAGAATCACTTGAATTTGGGAGGCAAAGTTCGCAGCAAGTGGAGATCATGCCACTGCACTCCAGGCTGCGTGACAGAGTGAGACTCTGTCTCAAAAATGAAATGAAATAAATAATTTAAAGCATGAATTGCAAAGAAACTCAATGAGAGTCAATACCAGGTTGAAAATCAACATGAAGAAACTTCTAAAGCAATAAAGGAAATAAAAGAGCAGATAAACATCTTAAGAAAAAAATCAATCAAAGCTTCTTGAATTGAAAAACTCACTTAAGGAATTTCAAAATACAATTGAAAGCTTTATCAATAGATTGCAGCAAACAGAAGAAAGAATTTCAGAGCTTGAAGACCCGTCTTTTTAAAAAACCCAGTCTGACAAATGAAGAAAAAATAATTTTAAAAATGAGCAAAATCATTCAGAGCTATTGGATTCTGTAAAATGACCAAACATGTGAATTATTGGCATTTCTGAGAGAGGAGAAAAAGCAGAAAAGCTGGAATGTATATTTGAGGAAATCATTGAACAAAACTTCCCTAATATTTCTTTCCAAAGATTCCCCAATCTTGCTAGAGAGGTAGACATTCAGATACAAGAAATCCAGAGAACACTTGTGAGGTACTATACAAAATGAACATCACCAAGGCATATACTCACCAGACTCTATAAAGTCAATACTAAAGAAAATAATCTTAAATGCACTAGAGAAAAAGGGCAGATCACATACAAAGGAAACCCTACCAGGCTAGCAGAAAGCTTCTTATCAGAAATCTTACAAGCCAGGAAAGATTGGGAGCCTATTTTCAGCATTACTAAAGTAAAACAATTCTAACCGAGAATTTCATATCCTTCCAAACTAACCTTCATAAGTAAAGGAGAAATAAAATCTTTTCCAGACAAGAAAGCACTAATTTGTCATTACTAAGCCAGACTTTTAGGATATACTTAAGGGAGTTCTGATCATGCAAACAAAAGAATACCTGCCACTACAAAAACACATTTAAGTACATAGCCTGCAGACACAATAAAGCAGAAACACAATAGGAACTACAAAGCAACCAGCAGACAGCTTTATGATAGGATCAAAACCTCAAATATTAATATTAACCTTGAATGTAAATGGTCTAAATACCTTGCTTAAAAGGCACAGGGTGGCAAGTTGGATACAAAAACAAGATCTATTCATCTGCAGTCTTCAAGAGACCCATTTCACACATAAAGATACATGCAGGCTCAAAGTAAAGAGTTAGAGAAAGATCTACCACAAAAGCAGAAAACAAAAAAGAGCCAGAATTGCTATTCTTAGATAAAACAGACTTTAAAGCAACAACAGTAAACAAAGAACGAGGAAGGGGATAAGATAATGATAAAAGGTATAATTCAACAAGAAGACTTAACTATCCTAAACGTATACGTACCCACCATTGTAGTACCCAGATTCATAAAACAAGTACTTCTAGACTAATAAAAAGACTTAGAAAGCCACACAATAATAGTAGGAGAATTCAACACCCCACTGACAGCATTGGACAAATATCAACGCAGAAAATAACAAAAAGTCTCTGGGTTTAACCTCAACACTTGACCAACAGGACATAATAGATATCTACAGAATACTCCATTCATCAACCACAGAATAAACATTCTTCTTATCTGCACACAGAACATACGCCAAGATTGACCATATGTTCAGCAATAAAGCAAGTCTCAATAAATAAAAAAAAATCAAAATAATATCAACCATACTCTCAGACCACAGTGGAATAAAAATAAAAGTCAATACCAAGAAGAGCTCTAAAAACCATACAATCACATATAAATTAAACAACTTGCTCTTCTGAATGACTTTTGGGTAAACAACAAAATCAAGGCAGAAATCAAGAAATTATTTGAAGTAAACCAGAACAGAGACAACACACAACATAGTAAAAAATCTCTGGAATGGAGTAAAAGCAGAAGCAGTGCTCAGAAGAAAGTTTATAGCACTAAATGCCTACCTCAAAAAGTTAGAAAGATCTTAAATTAATAATCTAACATTATGCCTAGAGGAACTAGAAAAACAGTAACAAACTAACCACAAAGCTAGCAGAAGAAAATAAATAATCAGAGTGGAAGTGAATAAAACTGAGATCCAAAACTGCATACAAAGAATAAACAAAACTAAAAGTTCTTTGAAAGGATAAACAAGGTCAATCAACACCTAGTTAGATTAACAAAGGAAAAAACAGAGAAGACTCAAATAGACACAATTAGAAACAACAAAGGTGACATTACGACTCAAAGAAATAAAAAAGATCCTCACAGACTGTTATGAACTCCTCGATGTGCATAAACTAGAAAATCTATAGGTGATGAATATATTCCTGGAAACACACAATCTCCCAAGATTGAAACAGGAAGAAGTCGAAACGCTGAGCAGACCATACACATTCTGAAATTAAATCAATAATAAAACCCCTACCAATAATAAAAAAAAGTAAAAAACAACAGTTGTTGGTGAGGCCACAGAGAAAAGGGACTGTTTATACACTCTTGGTGGGAATATTAATTAGTTCAGCCACTATGGAAAGCAATTTGGAGAGTTCTCGAAGAACTTAAAACTATCATTTGACCCAGAGATCCCATTTCTGGGTATATATCCCAAAGAAAACAAATTATTTCACCAAAAAGATGCATGCACTCGCATGTTCATCGCAGCCCTAATCACAATAGCAAAGTCACAGAATTAACCTAAATGCCCATCAATGGTAGACTGGATAAAGAAAATGTGGTACACATATACCATAGAATACTACATAGCCATAAAATATTAAAAATTGTGTCTTTTGCAGCAACATGGATGGATCTGGAGGCCCTTATCCTAAGGAAATTAAAGCAGGAAGAGAAAACTAAATACTTCATGTTTTCATCTTTAAGTGGGAGCTAAACATTGGGTACTGTGGAATAAAGATGGCAACAATTAACACTCCAGACTGCTAGAGGGGACATGGAGGAAAGGCAGAAAGGGTTGAAAAACTTTTGGATACTATTCTTAGTACCTGGGTGATTATATTATTCATATCCCAAACCTCAGCATCACACAATACACCCAGGTAACAAACTTGTACGTGTATCCCCTGAATCTAAACTAAAGGTTGAAAAATTAAAGGTAAAAATAGAAAAGATATTCCCTTCTCTTCTGAGAAAATGAAGAATAAATTACTGACACATGGAAGAGCATTAACAGATCTTAGAAACATGTTGACAAAACAAAATAAGCCAGAGAAGAAAGAAACACATGCCGTATTCCACTGAACAGCAAGCAAAATTAATTTTTGATGAAACAAATAAAAAGAATTGTTTTCTTCTGGTGTGCACTATTGACTGGGTAGGGCCAGAAGGAAATTTACGGTGAAATGAGAATGTTTTATAGTTTGAGTAGTAGTTACTTGGCTGTTTACATAAATAAAAAATTATCAACCTGTACAATTAAAATTTGTGTATTTTACAGTATGTAAATTATACCTCCATAAAGAAAATACCACATTAAAAAGCAAAAAAAAAAAAAAAAGGAAAATAAAGAGAAAGGAAAGGAAAGGAAAAGGAAAATCAGAGAAAAAGTAATGACAGCTTAATTGCAAAAAAGTATTTCTGTTGCTTAAGCCTCTCTTTCTCAACATATGCAATTAAGTATTTTACAAATTGTATAACCTTGGGACAGTCATGCCAAATCTACCTCTGAAGACTTTCACAGAGGACCATGTTGACTATTGAGAATAGTAAATATGGCAGTATGTTACCATATGCAGTGAAATTGTAATTACAATATATTTCTGCTGAAATTTCCCATTTTAGACAGTGAACAATTAAATATTACCCTGAGAATCTGTTGCGATTTTAGTTCCTGTTTCCTTTTTTCACATTCCACTGATGACAGGTGAATGTTCCAGAGCGTTGTTCTTCCAGACCTTGTGTGCCTTCATTGGTGATAGCAAGTAATCCTGTGCTACCCGAAGGAATTTAAACGTATTTTCATTCATGACTGCAGTGATGCTCACCTACTCAGCAAGATGAGGAGCAACTGGTTGGCAGGAAAGTGGCCGAGTCTATAAGCAAGTAAATTTGGCCTTTGTGGTTTCCTTTTCCTGAGTCTGTTTTGGGATGGATGCATGTCCAACCAAATTTGATGTTCATCGTGGTAGACTGTGTCATCATGTTCCATAGAATGAATAAGACTATGTTCAAGAATTCTAAATAGTTACACCAGCAAATGCTAATGCATATTTGGGGTATTTTTGTTATTTCTTTATTTATTTGAGACAGACTCTCACTCTGTTACCAGGTGCCAGGTTGGAGTGCAGTGGCGCTACCTCTGCTCACTGCAACTTGCGCCTCCTGGGTTCAAGCAATTCTCCTGCCTCAGCCTCCCAAGTAGCTGGGACTACAGGCACGTTCCACCACACCCAGCTAATTTTTTTGTGTTTTTAGTAGAGACGGGGTTTCACCATGTTGGCCAGGATGGTCTCGATCTCTTGACCTCGTGATCCACCCGCCTTGGCCTCCCAAGGTGCTGGGATTCGTTTTTGTTATCTTAATGTCTAGGATTTATCAGCCAGATTGCCATAGGGGAAAACTATGACTCTTACTCCTCCAGGGTTTGGACATTTCTGTCTTCATTGAAAATAACTGGCCTTAACAATTTCCTACTGATTTGACAAAAGGCATCCATTGACTTTTTATAGGTCTAGATTTTCCTTTTTTCTTTCCATTAGCCTAGGAGAAAGGTCTTGGTTTGTTGGAAGAAAAGAGAAGCATATAATCACAGAAATTATACTTCCTGTGAGCTGCTTCTTGGTGAGTACTTGACCATGGGGATGAGATGATTTGCAATCTAATGGGTTAAATATTTAAACCAGAGGCTGGTCTAAGAGGGAAGTTGAAGCAATGGGTTTGGCCAAATCAAACAAGTCAATCAAACACAATTTAATTATGGCATCTTATTCGCTAGAGCACTAATTTCCAGCATATGACCAGACTCCTTCCCAAAGATTGTATATCAGTTCATCTGGTTTCTAGCTAGGTTTTGGCTTTTTAAAACAATTAATGGTGCTCTAGTGATTGCAATGGGCATCCAGGCACAATTCCAATTCCTGTCTTCATTGAGAAGGAGAACCTTCTTTGAATGCTGTTTTATGGCTGCAATTATTCCTTAGCTGCTGGTCATCTTTCTTTTAGGCAGGTAAACTGTTTCCTTTGCTGCCTGTTTCATACAAGCCTTTGCCATTGTGTTTCTGGAAGCAGCAGCCTTCCTCCGCATAGCTGTGATGTCCTGGCTATTTGCAAGCCCCTACATGACCCCACCATCATGAGGTTGAGGACCTGCTTCCTCCTGGTCACTGCCTGTTCTGCCGTGGGCTTCACTCTTATCACTGGTCTGGTGGTGAAAGTTTCCCAGTTGTCTTTCTGTGGCCCCCATATCATCCCTCACTTCTTCTGTGACCTCAGCCCTTAGAAAGGATTCTAGACTTTCAAAGGGTATTGAGCGATTTAGATTGTTACATCTGAGAAGGCTTGACTATCAGCTACCCTTGGGGTTATGGTCTGTTAAGGACAGGTATGTCTGTGTCTCTCATGTTTCCAAAAAAGAAGTTAGTTAGATAATTTTAAAACCTCCTAAAGATAGGGAATTCCTGAGAGTGTTGACAATGGCAACTTTCATCTCTGGATGTCAGAACTCTGAGCTACATTCTAGTAAACCCACAATCCAGCTGGAAGAAGTGATCATAAGAACCCATAAGGGAAGAAGACTCAGCCGTTCTAGCAAGATTGAATTCTGAGCCTAAGCCGTAGCCAGTCTCCCAGTGAGCAAAGTGTGGCTCCCAGAGAGTGAGCTTTCCTTAATTTGTACTGAAAACAAAAAGAGAAACTCTTAAAAAAAAAAAACCAACTGTTTATTTTGGGATAATTGTAGATTTACATGCAGTTTTAATAAATAATAGGGAGAAATCCGTGTCCATTTACCCAGTTTCCCACAGTGGTAACATCTTGTAAAATATAATATAATATTACAGCCAGGATGTTGACATCAAGAAGGTCATGATACAAAACATTCCCGTCACCACAAAGTTCCCTGTTGTTGATCTTTTATATCCACATCCAGTTCCCTTTTGCTGCAACTAATCTGTTCTCCATTTCTAGAATTTTCCATTTTAAGAAATATATGTATATGTGTGGGAGTGTGTATATATATATATATGTATATGTGTGGGGGTGTGTGTATATATATATATATATACACACACACACACACACACATATATATTTATATAAGATGTAGCCATTCAGGTTGGCTTTTTTCAGATAACGTAATTCTTTAGAGATTCTTCCAAGTCGTTGCAAAACTACCTTTGCAAACATTATATCCGTAAAAAAATTGTAACAGTAAGCAAGCTAACCCACCTTTCATCTTGCCTTTCCCTTAATTATTCCTGGGCTTTGGGACCAAGCTAACTTTGAAAGACATTTATAGTTTAAGTAATAATAACCCTTCCCCCAAACACAACCATCTCTGTAAAGGTAATGAAAAGTCATCAGGTGAGGGAGTGGAGAGGAGCCTGATTCTGCTGAGGTACAGATATAAATTGCCAGCCATTCCTTCAGATTACACCACTGTTGTAGATTGGCCTTTCGAGATATTGTTTCAGGTTTTTTTTTACGTGTCTGAAACTCATAGTTTCACCTCGACCCCATTACTCCATCTGGACCCACCAACGCTGCACCTGTGGCCCCACCTAGAAGCGATTTAGCATGCAGGAGAACAGCTTTGATCCCCGATGATTTCATCTCTGCCCCAACCAATCAGCAGCAAGCCTAGCCACTGCCAACTCTTCCCCAAAACTGCTTTTGAAAACCCCTAACCTAGGAGTTTTGGATGAGACTGACTTGAGTACTAACTCCAACTTCCACATTGCATGGGTTGCCTCATGGTTATTAAACTCTCTCTTTACTACAATGCTGTGGTCTTTATTTGCACACTAGGCAATAACCAAATGAAAAAAAAACACTCTTTGGCCGTTATAGTCGCATGCGTCAATAGTTCACTGCTTTTTAATAGCTGAATATTATTCCATTGTATGTATGGACCGTATTTTGTTTAATAATTTACCTTTTGAAGACATATGGGCTATTTCCAGTAGTTAGCTATTACAAATAAATCTCTAAACATTTACATACAGGTCTTTGTATGAACATAAGATTTTGTTTCTCTTGGATAAATGCCTAAGAACACAATTGCTGGGTTGTATGGTAGTTGCACGTTTAATTTTATTAAAAAATGACAAATTGTCCTCCAAAGTGGCTGCAACATTTCACATTCCCACCAGCAATGCACGAATGATTCAGTTTCTTCACATTCTCGGTAGCATTTGGCATTCCTATTTTTGTTTCGTTACAATTAAAAAATTAAACATCCATGTGATTAAAAAAAACTGTCTATGGGAGAGGAAAAACAAATGGCAGATAGGAAGCAGGACTAAGTTGCAGCTCCCACTCAGATGGACAGAGCAGCACGTGGAGACTCACATCGTGAGCTTTTGCTCCAAGAACTACCACAGGTACATACCAGGAATGTCAAGAGAATCCATGGACCCGTTGTAGGAAGTGGGTTTACCCTTGCAGGGCCTGTGAGACAGCCGAAACTGTGGGGACCCAAAGTATGAGGGGGAACGTCTGCACCCAAACACACATCCTCACTGGATAACCTGAAGATCCAGTTCAGATAAAGATTTAACCTTACTTGGAGCTGAGACAAATTTAGAGAGCTGAGTGAAATACAGGGGTAGAGAAAGCAGCGGGAAGAGCCCTGTGGGCACTCGTGGTCCCCAGGGTGACTTTGTCTCACAGGGGTCCTTGGGGAGGGCTGCCAGTGAACTGGGGAAAGACCACAGGGAGAAGGAAACTTGCAGCTAAACTTAGTAACAGTTTCAACCGAATTTGAAGTTTCCTGGACAGAATGTTGGGGAGGGGATGAACAGGGAGTGCAGATGGTAATATAGAAGCCATGGGCAGGTGGGAAGGCATGAAACCGAAAGCTCTGCTTGCTTTCTTGGCAGGGAAGTAGTCTGGGGCAAGATCTCAGCCCTGCTCACCGGTTGCCTGGATATAAATTCAGTGCTATTGAGGGGGCACTTTGGGAGTAAGACTGGCCTTTTGGGCTGCGTGGGAGCTGGGTAAGTCCTATCACTGCTGGCTTTTCCCCAGTTCCCTGGTGACCTGTATGACACAGCAGAAACAGCCATGATCCCCTGGGGCTGTAACTCCACTGGCCTGAGAACCACCCCCCTTCACCCCTCACAGAAGCCGCAGCAAGCCCAACCCAAGGAGAGTCTGAGCTCAGACGTGCCTAACCCTGCCCCCACCTGATGGTGTTTCTCTACCCTCCCTGATAGCCAGACAAAGGGCATAATCTCTTGGGAGGTCTGTGGCCCCAACTACCACCTGAGAAACCCAAATATTTATCCAGGTCACCCTAGGGCCAGCTTGTATCCTCCCTTAATTGCCACAGTTGATGCCTTCTTGAAAGTGACCTCTCTTGGCTGCAGGCCAAACAGCACAAAACTGTACCACTAAATAAAACTATAACCAAGGTCACACACAGAGTCCACCTCACTTCCCTGCTGCCTCCACTGGAGCGGGTGCTAGTATTTATGGCTAAGAGACTTGAAGACGATCACATCACACGACCCTTTGCAGACGCTCCCCAGTACAAATCCAGAGCCTGTTAGCCTCGTTGAGTGGCTAGACCCCGAAGAGAAATAACAGTCACTGCAGTCTGGCTTACAGGAAGTCTCATCCCTAGGGGAAAGAAGAGAGCACCACATCAAGGGAGCACCCTTGTGGGACAAAAGAATGTGAACAGCGGCCCTTGAGTCCCAGATCTTCCCTTTGTTGTATTTGTTATTCAGAAACATAATCTTACAAAACGAAGTGTCACAGCCATCTGAGTTGTGAGTGTATTTATGTGAAAAGTTCTTCTAATTGCTGAGAAATTCTTCCTAACTCCAATGGGAAGAACAGTGCAGAGATAGTTATGAGCTAACAAAAATATTCTTCCACTCTTTATTGTTCAAATAACCCATTTCTTGTTTGATAACTTTAAGGAAACTTTTAGAAAAATATTGGAGTTTTTTCAGAGGCAAATATTTATATTAATAGTGAATTGCGGTTTATTTTCAAAAAAACTGATTATGCCTTCATATTCTTTCTTTCCATGATGTTTAGAAGGAAATCCCAATGCAGGAGCACATGATAAATTTCAGTGTGTCATGAATACATTCCATTTGCTCAAAATTTTTCTAAAGTAAAAGAAGAATTTTTCTTGTAATAAGATTTTAGCCAATTGCCATTTCCTTATTCACCTTGAAGATTATGGTGACTTGGAAAAATGCTTTATAAACAAGGACAAACTATTCAATTACAAATTGCAATGTAGATACATTTTCATCATCACAAGGCATACTAATTTAGATCATTTATAATATATTGATAAAATCTATTCCTAGCTAAATACAAATTTATATGATATTAAAAACAGGTAAGAAGCCAGCCAAAGAGTCTCAGAGGGTTACTGAAGTGATACTCAGATAACAGGGTGATACGATAGTTGCGAGGTTTGGTTTTAAAAGTGTGTTTGTCCAGGATCACTATAGTCAATAATAATTTAATTTTACCTTTAAAAATAACTAAAAGAGTATAATTGGATTATTTGTAACACACAGGATAAATGCTTGAGGTAAAAGATATTCTATTTATTTTGAGGAAATTATTACACATTGTATGCCTATATCAAAATATTGCATGTATCTCATAAGTATTTACAGCTACTGCATACCTACAGAAATTAAAAAATTTTTAAAAAGTGTTTGTTGAATGCACCCAGCTCCCCTGAAGGAAGGCAAGCCAGGAAGAAAGATAAGTAGAGTTTACCAGAAAGATGCTACTGGGGATAATTGCCAATGTGTTTTCAGCAGACTGTGGAGATTAAAATTCAGGCCAAGAGAGATAGCAGACATAGAATGGAGGTTTTGGTAGAATTACCAGCTCGTCACACCCAGCATGTACACTCTGCCTACCCTCTCTACCCCACTAGCCACTTGATGCTGGTGACAAGTTGTCTTCAAAACATGGTAGAAAACAGGTTCGATAGGTCTTTACAAATTGACAAACAACCCACACCTAGGACACACTGCCTTTGCTCATTATGCCACTGCCTGCCAATAACTAACTTCTTCCCGCTTGCAGTGGTTCGCAAATTTGGCATGCGTCACTGTCACCTGGAGGGTTTGTGAAGTCACAGATTCCTGGGGCCTATCCCAGGAGTTTCTGATTCTGTAGGCAGGGCCCAAGAATTTGCATTTATAACAAGGTGCTGTATTGCTACTGGTCCAGGGACCACACTTTGAGAACTAATGTCATATTTCATTCTTCTGACATCCATTGTAATTCTCTTTCACTAAGTGTAAATTAGTTTTTCCAGGAGATGAACAGTAATGGAAATTAAGCTGAGGAACCAATGAGCTGTTTTACATCCAGGAACAAGGCAGGGATTAAGCAAATCTGTATTGCAAATCTTATCAGTTTTAAATGAGGTGCTTACTATAATCATGCTGCTTATAGGGAATAGAAAGAATAGAGATATGAGAGAAGAAAGGGAAAGTTTATTTATTTTTGCCTACTTTGCACCAACTGGCTCTGAGAGCCATGAGCAGAAGCGGCTTCTGTGCTGGTTACTAGTAATTGTGTTAGACCATTTTCAGGGCTGTGATAGAATTCTCTAAGGCTGCCCAAAACCCCTGTCATCCCTTAAAACCACAAGTAAAGAGCTGCCACAGAATTTCTCTGCCCATTGGGCTTAAGTTAGAAAGTGATAAGTTCTTTTCTCAGTCTACTGGTCACTCCATTGGGGATAAATGAACAGATAATTAATTCTTCAGAGAGTAGATTTTCTTCCACTGTTTAGCTCAACTTGAAAATGTTTTTGGTGAAACTAACATGCTCTGGGAAATTTTAATAGCTTGCCTTAATTATATTGCTAATGTGCTAAGTAACTAGTGTAGAAAAGTAGTTATCGGGTATTTCCTATTATGAAATACCTTGGTGAGTTGAGCCTTTGAACTGAGGGCAGGGCTAGGCAGGGGAATTAGAATATAAAATGTCACTTAACATTATAGCAACATAGTATTGATTGGGGAAGAAAGAAAATGAGGCAAGATCAAAAGATGTTCAAAAACTGGAGGACAATATTAGGTGTGGGTGATGTGTGACAATAGAGGAATAAATAAATAAGTAACTTGTAAAAACTAGTTTCAGATATGATGGAGAAAACACATTCCACCATGTCTCTACCACTGAATGCAGCTATGAAATACAATATATGTTGAAAAGTTATTATCAGACTCTGAAAAATTAATAATAGCAAGATTGGAAAGAAGATCAGAATCCAAAGCCGAGTCTGCCATTTAATCTTCTTGTCCTCTTGTGTGTTGTTCCAGGACATAGGTACAGTCACAAAAGTAAACAACGGGGAAGAGTAACTAAGGCTCCATGTCTCTGGCTGCAGAACCTAAAAGAAGAGCCTCATAAAAACAAGATGTACTGGGGAGATTGTAATGATGAAGGATCTCAAGAAAGAAACCCCATTATGTTAACTCCAAAGTTTACTCCAGAGCTACACATGTTCGGATCTGGCACTAATCGGTGTAACAGAAACATTGAAAATTGAACTAACAGAAAGATTTCTGGCCAGAACCCTACTATAACTGGATGATATACAAATGGGACAGATCTGAATAGCTCTGTAAAAGTTTTGAAGACTGAGTTGATGGGTAACCACTTCAGATGGGATAAAATTTTGGCCCAAATTTAACCAGGTCAATTTCTGACTAAAGTAAATACATCAATATTCTCCAAAGGATTTTACTTCAATCCCCAAAACATGATACCTCTGTCCAAAACTACTCAGCAAATGGACATAATAGATGATACAAATACTGAGATGGCACAGATGTTGGAATTATCTGACAGATACTTTAAATCAACTATTTAAAAATTTTGCAACAAGCAATTGCAAACACACTTAAAATTAAAACAAAAATGGTCTCAGCAATGATATGAAAAAACCAAATTAAAATATAGAACTATAAAATATAACTGAAATATAAAACTCATTGAAAGAGCTCAAAAGCATAATTGAGATCACATATTAAATGGTGAGTGAAACTGAAAATAGATCATTAGAAATTATCCAATTTGGAAATCATAAAAAAAATAATTTTAAGCAAATGAACAGAGTCTCAATGACTTGTGGGAAAATAACAAAGGTATAACATTCTTGTCATCAGAGTCTCAGGACAGCAGAAAACATTCAGTGCTAAAAAATACATTTCAAGAGATAATGGCTGAAAACTTCCTAAGTTTGGCAAACTACATAAACCTACAGATTCAGGAAGATGAATGACTCTTACATGGGATAAACTCAAAGAAATTTCTTGCTTGGACCAATCATAACCAAATTATTGTAAACTAGAGGACAAAGAAAAAATACTTGAAATCAGCCAGAAAATAGGCACATTACCTATAAGGGAAGAACAATTTGTGTCTTTTTGTTCTTTTTTTAACTTCTAGTTTCTGGGTTTACATGCGCAGTTTTGTTGCATGGGTAAATTGTGTGTCACCGAGATTGGCTGTATGAATGATGCCATCACCCAAATCGTGAGCATGGTACTCGATGGGGACTTCTTCAACCCTCACCCCCTCCCGTCCTACCTACTCTAGTAGTTCCCACTGTCTGTTGTTCCCATCTTTATGACTATGTATACTCATTTTTTAGCTCCCACTTATAAGTGAGAACATGTGGTAGTTCGTTTTCTGTTCCTGCATTTATTTGTTTAGAATAATGGCCTCCTGTAGATTTCTAACCAGAAACTACAAAAGGAAATGCCATAATATTTTTTAATTACTGAAAGAAAATAACTGTTGGGGCCAGGCTTGGTGGCTCACATCTGTCATCTCAGAGTCTTGGGAGGCTGAGGCAGGAGGATCACATAAGCCCAGGAGTTTGAGACTAGCCTGGGCAACATAGTGAGACCCTGTCTCTACAAAATATTTTAAAAATTAGCGAGGTGTGGTGGCATATGCGTGTAGTCCCAGTCACTCAAGAGGCTGAGGTAGAAGAATCACTGGAGCCCGAGAGGCTGAGGCCGCAGTTAGCTGTGTTTGTGCCACTGCACTCCAGCCTGGCCGACACAGTGAGACCCTGTCTCAAAACAGAAACAAAAACAAACAAGCAAAAAGAAAAAGAAAATAAATGTCAACTTGAAATTTTATAGTTATCAATAAAACTTTAACAATTGAAGGTGAAAGAACAGTGTTATTGATGAAGGAAAACTAAAGAATATTTTGCTAGCAGATATGCCGTAAAGCCATTGCTAAAGGAAGTTCTTCAGACAGAAAGAAAATGATACCAAAAGAAAATGGTACATCAGGGATATTAAGAAAGAGAAATGGAAAATATCTTGGTAAATATAATACACTATTCTTATCCTCTTGAGTTCTTTAAAATGCATTTGATAGTTAAGAGAAAAATAATAACATTGTCTAAAGAAATATTTCAATGTGTATAAATGTAACCTATTAAGTGAAAAAGCATTGATTCTAATTAACCTGTGAAAAGTAAAATGTGTACATTATGATTTTCAAAGTAACCACTAAACAAATCTATTCCAAGAGATATAGCAGAGACATGCTTGGTAAATTAAAAGATAATACAAAAAAATTTCAGATAATCCAAGAAGGCAGAAAATGGGGAAACATAAAAAAGCAAAACAGAGGGGGGAAAACCACATCAAACAGATAATAATATGGCATACCTAAATCCAAACATATCAATAATTAAGTTAAATGGAAATGACCTAAGCACACCAGTTAAAAGACAGAGATTGCCAGGACAAATCCTATATGATTCTACTTTATGAGGCATCTAAAGCAGTTTTCAAACTCCTGGAAACAGAAAGTATAATAGTCTTTCCTGGAGGCTGGAAGGAAATGGAAAAGGGGAGTTGTTGTTCAATGAGTATAGAATTCCAGCTTTGCGAGATGAGTACGTTCTAAAGATCTGCTGCACGACAATGTGCATTTAGTTAACATTAGTATATTGTAGACTTAAAACGGTTAAGATGACAAATGTTATATTTGCAAATAAATACATGGCAAAATTTATATTATGTGTTTGTACCCTAACAAGACAAATTTTCAGATTTGTTAAACAAATAAACATGATTGAACTATATATAGTTTACAAGAAATTTCGAATATGCTCGTATAGATAAGTTACAAGAAAGAATGAAAAATGAGATAGTATGCAAATACTAACTAAAATTGTACTTTGGTGAATATATTAGTATCAAAGTACACTTCAGTGCAAAAAAATTACCAGGGATAAAAAAGAACATTACATAATAATCAAATTGTCAATTCACCAAGAAGATGCAAAAATCCTAAAAGTATATCCACATATGCCTAATGAAAGAGCTCCAAAATACTTGGAACGGAAAAAGGATGTAAAAAGAGAAATAGAGAAGTTCACACATATAATTGGAGACTTCAGCACTCGTCTGTCAGTAATGGGTTTAACTAAGAGAAACAAAGTAAGCCAGTGTATGAAAGAACTGAACAACACCATAAACTAAATAGATACAAACGACATTTACAGAATGCTTTATAAGACAACAGCAGAATATACATTATTTTCAAGTACACATAGACTATTTACCAAGGTAGATCTTTTCCTGGGTCATAACACAAACCTTAATAAATTTAAAATAATTCAAATTATACACAGTATGTTCTCTGTTCATAACTTTATTAAACTAGAAATTAGCAACAGAAAAACAGAAAATTTCCAAGTACTTAGAATTTAAACAATATACTTCAAAATAGTATTCAAGCCAAATAGGAAAAATTAAGAAATATATTTTTATATTTTGAACTGAATAAAATCTTAAAATACAACATATCAAGATTTTAAAAATATAGTTAAAACAATGTTTCTGGAAGAATTTATAGTGTTAAATAATTATATTAGAAAAAAGGAAATGTCTCAAGTTAATAATCTAAGCTTCCATCTTTAGAAATTAGTAAATAAGGGAAAAATACATCTGAAGCTAGCAAAGTTAAAAAATTATATAAGTAAGAGCATAAAAGAATTATCTGGGGACTTCCACCAAGATGGCCAAATAGGAACAGCTCCGGTCCACAGTTCCCAGGGAGAACAATCCAGAAGTCAAGTAATCTCTGCATTTCCAACCAAGGTTCACCTCATTGGGACTGGTTAGACAGTGGGTGTAGCCCAAGGAGGGCAAGCCAAAGCATAGTGGGGTGTTGCCTCATGCAGGAAGCACAAGGGGCTGGAGAACTCCCTCTCCTAGCCAAGGGAAGCCATTAGGGATGTTTCCTGACACTCTGGCAGTCTGGCTCAGATACTGTGCTATTCTCACAGTCTTCACAACCTGCAGACCAGGAGATTCCCTCCAGTGCCTACAACACCAGCACACTGGGGTTTCCAGCACAAATCTGGACAGCCATTATAGCTGCAACTTTTTTTTTCCCTCATACCCCACTGGTGCCTGGAACACCAGCGAGACAGAACCACTCATTCCCCTGAAAACAGGGGCCGAACCCAGGGAGCCAAGTGATCTGGCTTGGTGGGTCCCACCTCCACAAAGACCAGCAAGCTAAGATCCACTGGCTTGAAATACTTGCAGCCAGCACAGCAGTCTGAGCTCGACCTGGGACATTAGAACTTGATGGGAGGAGGGGAGTCTGCCATTGCTGAGGCTCGGGTAGGCGGTTTTAACCTTGCCTGTGTAAGCAAAGTCACTGGGAAGTTTACACAGCAACTGGGCGGAGCCCACAGCAGCTCAGCAAGGCCTCTGCAGGCAGACTGTCAACTATACTCCCTTCTTGCTGGGCAGGGCATCTCTGAAAAAAGGCAGTATCCCGTTAGGGACTTATAAATAAAGCCCCCATCTTCCTGGGGCAGAGCACCTGGAAAAAGGGGCAGTTGTGGTTCCGCTTCAGTAGACTTAAATGTCCCTGCCCGGCAGCTCGGAAGGGATCTCCCAGCACAGCTCTTGAGCTCTGATAAGGGACAGACTGCCTCCTCAAGTGGCTCCCTGACCCCCAGGTATACTGGCTGGGAGACACTTCATACAGGAGAGCTCTGGCTGACATCTGGCAGGTACCCTTCTGGGATGAAGATACCAGAGGAAGAAACAGGCAGCAATCTTTGCTGTTCTGCAGCCCCTACAGGTGGTTCCCAGGCAAGCAGGGTCTTGAGTGCACCTCCAGCAAACTCCAGCAAACCTGCAACAGAGGGGTCTGTTAGAAGGAAAACTAACAAACAGTAGGAAATAGCTTCAACATCAAGAGAAAGGACATCCATTCAGAGACCCCATTCAAAAGTCACCAACTACAAAAACCAAAGGTAGATAAATCCAAAAGATGGGAAGAAACCAGCGCAAAAAGGCTGGAATCGCCAAAAACCAGAACGCCTCTTCTCCTTCATAAGATCACAACTCCTCACTAGCAAGGGAACAAAACTGGATGGAGAATGAGTTTGATAAATTGACAGAAGCAGGCTTCAGAAGGTGGGTAATAACAAACTTCTTTGAGCTAAATGAGCATATTCTAACCCAATGCAAGAAAACTAAGAACCTTGAAAAAAGGTTAGATGAAATCCTAACAAGAAAAACCAGCATAGAGAACATAAATGACTTGATGGAGCTGAAATACATAGCACGAGAACTTCGTGAAGCATACACAAGTTTCAATAGCTGAATCAATCAAGCAGAAGAAAGGCTATCAGAGATTGAAGATCAACTCAATAAAATAAAGCAAGAAGGCAAGATTAGAGAAAAAAGAGTAAAAAGAAAGCAACAAAGCTTCCAAGAAACACGGGATTATGTGAAAAGACCAAATCTACATTTGATTGGTGTACCTGAAAGTGATGGGAAGAATGAAACCAAGTTGGAAAACACTCTTCAGGATATTAGGCGGGAGAACTTCCCCAATCTAGCAAGGCAGGCCAACATTCAAATTTAGGAAATACAGAGAACACCACAAAGATATTCCTCAAGAAGAGCAACCCCAAGATACATAATTGTCAGATTCACCAGGGTTGAAATGAAGGAAAAAATGCTAAGGGCAGCCAGGGTTGAAATGAAGGAAAACATGCTAAGGGTTAACCACAAAGGGAAGCCCATCAGACTCATAGTGCATCTATTGGCAGAAACCCTATTAGCCAGAAGAGAGTGGGGGCCAATATTCAACATCCTTAAAGAAAAGAATTTTCAACCCAGAATTTCATACCCAGCCAAACTAAGCTTCATAAGCGAAGGAGAAATAAAATCCTTTATGGACAAGCAACTGCTAAGAGATTTTGTCACCACCAGGCCTGCCTTGCAAGAGCTCCTGAAGGAAGCACTAAACATGTAAAGGAACAACCAGTACCAGCCACTACAAAAACATACCAAGACCATCTACACTATGAAAAATATTCATCAACTAATGGGCAAAACAACCAGCTAGAATCAAAATGACAGGATCAAATTCATACATAAAATATTAATCTTAAATGTAAATGTGCTAAATGCCCCAATCAAAAGACATAGACTGGCAAATTGGATAAAGAGTCAAGACCCATTGGTGTACTGTATTCAAGAGACCCATCTCACATGCAGAGACACACATAGACTCAAAATAAAGGGATGGAGGAAGATTTACTAAGCAAATGGAGAGAGAGAGAGAGAGAGAGAGAGAGAGAGAGAAAAAGCAGGGGTTGCAATCCTAGTCTCTGATAAAAGAGACTTTAACTTTAAACCAACAAAGATCAAAAGAGACAAAGAAGGGCATTACATAATGGTAAATGGATCAATGCAATAAGAAGAGCTAACTATCCTAAATATATCTGCACCCAATACAGGAGCACCCAGATACATAAAGCAAGTTCTTGATGACCTACAAAGAGACTTAGATGCCCACACAATAATAGTGGGAGACTTTAACACCTCACTGTCAATATTAGACCAATGAGACAGAAAATTATCAAGGATATCCAGGACTTCCACTCAGATCTGGACCAAGCAGACCTAGTAGACATCTTCAGAATTCTTCACCCCACATCCACAGAATATACATTCTTAGCACCACATCGCACTTACTTTAAATTGACCACATAATTGGAAGTAAAATACTCCTCAGCAAATGCAAAAGAACAGAAATTATAACACAGTCTCTCACGCCACAGTACAATCAAATTAGAACTCAGGATTAAGAAACTCACTCAAAATTCCACAACTACATGGAAACTGAACAACCTGGTTTTGAGAAAAATGGCTAGCCATATGCAGAAAGCTGAAACTGGATCACTTCTTTACACCTTACACAAAAATTAACTCCAGATGGATTAAAGATTTAAACATAAGACCTACAACATAAAAACCCTAGAAGAAAACCTAGGCAATATCATTAAGGACATAGGCATTGGCAAGGACTTCATGACTCAAACATCAAAAGCAATGGCAACAAAAGCCAAAATAGACAAATGGGATCTAATTAAACTGCAGAGCTTCCACACAGCAAAAGAAACTATTGTTGGAGTGAACCAGCAACCAACAGAACAGGGAAAAAATTTTGCAATCTACCCATTGACAAAGGGCTAATATCCAGAATCTACAAAGAACTTAAACAAATTTACAAGAAAAAACAAATAACCCCATCAAAAAGTGGGCAAAGGATGTGAACAGACACTTTTCAAAAGAAGACATTTATGCAGCCAACAAATATATGAAAAAAAGCTCATCATCACTGGTCATTAGAGAAATGCAAATCAAAACCACATTGAAATACCATCTCATGCCAGTTACAATGGCGATCATTAAAAAATCAGGAGACAACAGATGTTGGAGAGGGTATGGAGAAAGGAACACTTTTATACTGTTGGTGGGAGTGTAAATTAGTTCAACCATTATGGAAGACAATGTTGCGATTCCTCAAGGATCTAGAAATAGAAATACCATTTGACTCAGCAATCCTATTACTGGGTATATATCCAAAGGATTATAAATCATTCTATTATAAAGATATATGCATACATATGTTTATTGTGGCACTGTTCACAATAGCAAAGACTTGGAACCAACCCAAATGACCATCAATGATAGACTGAATAAAGAAAATGTGGCACGTATATACCATGGAATATTATGTAGCCATAAAAAGGATGAGTTTATGTCCTTTGCAGGGACATGGATGAAGCTGGAAACCATCATTCTCAGGAAACTGACACAAGAACAGAAAACCAAACACTGCCATGTTCTCACTCATAAGTGGGTGTTGAACAATGAGAACACATGGACACGGGGAGGGGAACATCACACACCAGGGCCTGCTGGGCAGTGGGTGCATAAGGGAGGAATAGCAGGGGGTGGGATGATTGGGAAGGGATAGCATTAGGAGAAATACCTAATGTAGAGATGATGGGGTGATGGATGCAGCAAACCACCATGGTATGTGTATGCCTATGTAACAAACCTGCAAGTTCTGCCCGTGTACCCCAGAACTTAAAGTATAATAAATAAATAAATAATTTATAAAGTGAAAAAAATTTTTTTAATTATCTTGAAAACAGGAAATAGAGAAAAGGAAAAAAACAAACTCTGTTTCTTTAAAAAGATTTTAAAAATTGATAAATATTTAGTAAAGTTACAAAGAAAATGGCCGGACACAGTAGCTCATGCCTGTAATCACAGTACTTTGGGAGGCCGAGCCAGGTGGATCATGAGGTCAAGAGATCAAGACCATCCTGGTCAACGTGGTGAAGCCCCAGCTCTACTAAAAACACAAAAATTAGCTGGGCGTGGTGGTACATGCCTGTAGTCCCAGCTACTCAGGAGGCTGAGGCAGGAGAATCGCGTGAACCTGGGAGGCAGAAGTTGCAGTGAGCTGAGATCACACCACTGCACTCCAGCCTGGCGACAGAGCGGGACTCCATCTAAAAAAAAAAAAAATTACAAAGAAAAAAGAGAGAAGCTATAAATTACCAATATCAGGAATAAAAGATAGGATACCACCGCAGATCAAACAGACATAAAAAGTATAATAAGGAAATACTGTAAACAACTTCATGTTCATAAATTTAGCAACTTAGATAATTGACTAATTCCTTGAATATCAAAAGTATAAAAAGTTGACATGATTTTATACATGAAAACCAGAAAAGACTCCTCCAAAATACTCCTAGCCTTGCTAAACAACTTCAGTAAATTTCAGGATAGAAAATCATTGTACAAAAATCAGTAGTATGTCTATGCACTAATATTGCTCAAGCTGAGAACCAAATCAAGACTCAATTCCATTTACAATAGGTCCTCCCCCCCCCACACACATGCACACACAATACCTAGGACTACATTTAACTGTAGTTAAAAGAGGTGAAAGCTCTCTACAAGGAGAACTATAAAACACCAATAAAAGAAATTATCAATGACACAGATAACACATTCCATGCTCATGGCTTGGAAGAATTAATATTGTTGAAATGACCATACTGCCCAAAATAATCTACAGATTTAATGCAATTTTCAAAATACCAACATCATTCTTGAAAGAATTAGAAAAAATAATCCTAAAGTTGATAGGGAACAAAAAACAGCCTGAATAGCCAAACAATCCTAAACTAAAAAGAACAAAGCCAGAGGCATCACATTACCTGACTTCAAATTATACTATAAGCCTTTAGCAACTAAAACAACACAGTAGTGGTACAAATGTAGAAGTGCAGATCAATGGAACAGAATAGAGAACCCAGAAACAAGGCCACATATCTACAATCAACTGATGTTCAATAAAGTCAACCAAAATAAACAATGGGGAAAAGAAATCAGGATTTCTTTTAGTGAAATAGCGCTGTGAAAATCGGCTAACTGGACTCCTCTCACTATATACAAAAATTAAGTCAAGATGAATTAGATACTTAAATGTAAGACCTGAAACTATGAAAATCCTAGAAGAAAAGGCAAAATTCTTCTGGCTACTGGTTTAGGCAAAGAATTTATGACTAAGACCTCAAAGCAAATGTGACAGAACAAAAAATAGGCAAACAGAACTTAATTAAACTTGTGTACAGAACAAGAAATAATCAATAGAGTAAACAGATAATATACAGAATGAGAGAGCATATTTGCAAATTATGCCCCTGACAAAGCGGTAATATCTAGGATCTATAAGGAACTCAAACAATCCCATTAAAAAGTGGGCAATGGGCCAGGAGTGGTGGCTCAGGCCTGTAATCCCAGCACTTTGGGAGACCAAGGCGGGTGGATCACTTGAGGCCACGAGTTTGACACCAGCCTGCACAACATGGCAAAACCCTGTCTCTACGGAAAATACAAAACTTAGCTGGATGTGGTGGTGAGTCCCTGTAACACTAGCTAGTCAGGAAACTGAGACATGAGAATCGCTTGAACGTGGGAGGCAGAGGTTGCAGTGAGTGGACATCGCACCACTGCACTCCAGCCTGGGTTACAAAGCAAGACTCTGTCACAACAGCAACAGAAAGTGGGCAAAGGTTATAAACAGACATTTCTCAAAAGAAGCCATACGACAGGCCAACAAACATTAAAAAAAAAGCTCAATGTTACTAATCATCAGAGAAATGAAAATCAAAACCATAACGAGATCCCATGTTACACCAGTCAGAATGGCTATTATCAAAAAGTCAAAAAGCAACAGATGTTGGTATGGATGTGGAGAAAAGAGAATGTCCATACATGATTGTGTGGGAATATAAATTAGTACAACCTCTATGGAAAAAAGTATGAAGATTTCTCAGAGAACTAAAATTAGAACTACGATTTGACCCATAAAAAAATCATTATGTACAAAAGGCATCTGCACTCATATGTTTACTGCAGCATTATTCACAAGTAGCAAAGTTGTGGAATCAAACTAAGTGTCCATCAATGGTTGGTTGGATAAAGAAAATATGGTATCTATACATCACAGAATATTATGCAGCCATAAAAAAGAACAAAATGGTGTCCTTGCAGCAACATGTATTGGCCATTATCCTAAGTGAAATAACTCGGAAACTGAAAATCAAATACCACGTGTTCTCATTTATAAGTGGGAGCTAAACAATGAGTATATATGAACATAAAGATGAAATAATAGACACTGGGGACTCCAAAAGGGAGGAGAGCCAAAATATTATCTATTGGATCCAATGTTTACTATTTGGGTCATGGGTGCACTAGAAGCCCAAACACCACCATTACACAATATATCCATGTAATCAGTCTGCACATGCACTTTCTGGATCTGAAATAAAATTTAAATCTAAAAAAACTCTCAATACTTATCTGAGATGAATAGACAACCTGAATAGGCATATACATATTGAGGTAGTTGAATCCATTGTTAAAAGATTTCCAATATACTTCCAATATGTAAAAGGCTTGGAAGTCATTGCTTACATTCTTAAAACAAGAAAATGCCAGAAAAAAAACTGGAAATCAACAACTTATTTTGGATCTATGAGAGAAAAAATGTTGCAAGGCAAACTCCCAGAATTTGAAGACAAGTGCATCTCAAGAGAAGCAGCTAAGCTCTGATTACTGGAGGCAGAAGCCCCTGGAACCATAAATTCTTAGGAACACTTCGATGGTCATTTTGACCAATTACTGGACGCTGAGTGTGGAGCAGTAGCATGAGAGTGAGAAACTACTTGGGATTGAAATCTGGGGTTGTGGGGAAGGTGATGCTCAAGATTTGTGTGGACTTTATCTCTAAAAACCCTACCAAGTTCTGCCAGTGAATTTCCCAGAAGGGTCTTCTCATGACTCGTGATGGAGGGGAAGAGTGGTCATTCTTTTGTAACAAAGGCCCACAGTACAGGGGAAAATAACTTTGCCTGTGCCTTATCTCAGTCAATGGACTACTCTAGCTCTGTGTAGTCTTCCCTTCTCGGGTAAAAGAGAGAGGAAAACAGCAGAAATAACAAGGAACAAGAGCTTCAGGGAAATATATTATGAATAGTGCAGCCAGGGAAAAGAGTAGAAAGCTGGGGAAAAATTCCACTACTGAAGAAACATTTGTAGAGAAGAAACATTTGTAGAGATTTAAGGTCAAGATGCAGGCCAACTAAAATACAAATATTTAAAAGGAAAGTTAAAGAATATCACCCTCTCCCCACTTTACCACTACAGCAACATGGCTTTAATATATTAACAATGAATTATAGGTGAAGGAGCTCTGAAGAGGGGTACTTAGGGAAACCCAAAGTCAAGAGGGGAAAAAAGCGATAAAAAAAATCAGGAGGAATTTGAATTATCTGACAGCTTTATCTGTAGCAAACAGTAAACAGAGCCCATATCCTAAACATATTAACAGAACTCCTCATAATAAAAGCATGCTAACCTCAGTTCCTATTATTTGATGTAACATATCCTGCTTTCAACAACAGCAAAAACTACAAAATTATAAGAAATGTTAAAATGGCAAGAAAAAAGAGTTTGAAGAGAAAAAGTAATCATCAGAACCAGATTCAGATGTGACACAGTTGTTGGCATTATCAGACAGGGAATTTTAAATAACTATCACTAATATGTTAAAGTCTCTAATAGAAAAAGTAGATAACATGCAAGGTGAGTAATGCTCTTAGAACATTTCTTAGGGAATGGTCTAAGAAAAAGTTGTTTTTAAAGTTAGAAATAAAAAAGCCACTGTAAAAAAAAAAATGAAGAATGCATCTGATGGGCTCATCAGTAGAGTTGGTACAAGTGAGAAATCAGTGAACTTGAAGACAGGTCAGTAAAAACTTCCTCAACTAAAATGCACAGAGAAAGAAATAATTTAAAAATGAGGAAAGGTTAGAAGATCCTAAAATGGAATGCAGAATGTAACAAAAGTATTTAAAAAAACCTCACTGGGATAAAAAGTTGCTGATTTAAGTAACTTGGCTAGGACTGGAGCCTGTGAGCTTAAAGGCTAAAGAAACTGTATGTAAGCACTATAAGCTAATTGATAAAGTTATTCCTCACAGGGGTATGTTTTAACAATTCTGATGCCACCATACAGGTATACAGGGATTTAAATTTGCATAAATAATTGGCAGATGGTGGGAGCTAGGTTTCACACCGTTGCAGTTGGGATTACTGGTAATAACAGGAAGGAGGCTAGAATGATCTATACGATAATGAATGAGAGTTGTAGACATCAGTATGAACTCATGTTTGGCTTAAGATAGATAATACAGGGCTTACTACGAAATTACTTTTAGGCAGGTAAACAGGGTAAAAGTTCTCAGTGGAACTGAGATCATAGCACCCACATCATAGGACCCAGATCATAGGTTCTTGACACTATTCTCCAATAGAAGGAACCAGAACTCTTTGGAGAAAGGGCAGATTATAAGACTGCTACAGGAAATACACAAGATAAACATGGAACATCTTGTAGGTCTGGAAAAAGTAATGCAGTGTTTTTTATTAAAAAAAAAAAAGCAAGTAATGGCATTATGGGAAAGGAAAACAGTCAACAGAAATAGCTGGCAAAAACCAACTGGAAAGGTTTGAGCAATAAAATAAATAAAATAGTATTAGATAATAACATAAAGTACCAAATATATACAACCTCATACTGATATAAATAAATAAATAAATAGAAGTGTTATGGGAGTTATTAAGATATTATTTTAGGCAGACAGAAAGGAAAAGGAGTCCTTGGGAAGTTTTCGTTTTTTTAAAGCAGCTCCAGAAATGTTTCTTGTGTAGCAGGAAAGCTCCGGCGTTTAAAGCCAGGACAGCAACCTTTGATATGCAAATACCGGCCATTAGAAACTGGGTCCACCCAAACATGGTGATTTCTGCCCTCTTCTTGCGCTTGCCCCGACATGTGCCTGGTAACATGGCCGCCCCCACAAATCCCCAAGTGTGTAGAACATCATGCGCCCTGTATTTACATGTTAAAAAGCTAGGGTGAGAAGGCCAGTTTTTTTTTGTGGGCTGCATGAATGATACGTGTGATCAAACCAATCCCCTGAGCCCTATACAAATCAGCCACCACCTCCTCCAGCCTACTCATATATGCAGCCACTTTTCCACTGGTACATGGGGCTTCCTCTCTTGGAGCCCCCTCCCTCCGTCTCTGTGCAGGGGAGCTTCTTCCTTCTTACTTGCCTATTAAACTCTCCGCTCCTTAAAACCACTCCACATGTGTTTGTGTCATTTTATCTAATGACAACACTACAGACAAGAGCCCTGGTGTTCCTCCACTCATCGGAGCCATATCAGAAGAGAACAGACAAATCTTTGATATAGAATTCCAAATAATTTAAGTAGATACTTCACCTTCAAGAAAGTAATTCCCTACCCTTTAAGTGTGGGCTATGCATTGTGACTTTCCTTCAGAGTATAGCAGGGAGTTGTGGGGAGTAACTTTACAGTAGAAAAACCTTTCAAATCCTATCAGCCAGGTGATAAAGGCCACATCAACAATTATATATAATATTTACCCTAATAATGACAGTATATATCTTTGATATGATATCATTGGCACTTTATCTATGTGGTTTTCCTTTCAAAACTCTATCATCCTAATCTAATAATAAAAAAATCAGACAAATCCCAGTTGAGTGGCAAAGTACCTTTCCAGTGCCTCTTCAAACCTTCAAAGTCATCAGAAATAGTCTGTCATAGTCAGGAAAATCCTAAAAAGACATTATGACTAAATATAATATGATATCCTAGATGAGCTCCTAGAACAGAACATTAGGCAAAAACTAAAAGCAATCTAAATAAAGTGTGGGCTTTCTTTAAAAATAATGTATTAATATCACTTTATTAATTGTAACAAATATGCCATGATAATGTAAGATGTTAATAGTAGGGAAATTGGGTATAGGGTGTGTGGAAATTATTTATATTATTTTCATAAATATTTATGTAACCTAAAACTATCCTAAAATAAAAATATTGTTTAAAGAACTGTTGTAACCGAGTGAGTACAGAATCACCACTGAGACAAAAATAAGCCAATTCAGAGGGTCATTTATTGCCGGCAACCACGGAGGACTGGTGTCTCTCCAACCCATGGCCCTGAAAGGAGGGTGTCAAGACCTTTTATGCCTGTAAACCACCTCCTGGGTGGAGGTGGGGGTGAGGGGCTTTGGACATTCTGAGGGCCAGAGGACTTTGGACATTCCGATTGTTACTTAAGTGGTTCACAGAAGTCAAGATAAGCATTAGTTTACACATTGTCTGAGTAGGGTAGAAATTACAGATCTTAATTACTTATTACAAGTCGCAGGGGCCAAGATGGTGTGGGTTTGGACTGCTTGCCTGTCATATCAGGGTTACAGAGAACAGTTTCAACAGAAAGCAAAGGTATGGTTGAGGTATGCAGTTTTATGGGGCATTTACCGTGTCACAGAACTACTAATAAAGAAATTTCTAGGTCCAGATGGCTTTAATGGTAAGTCTACCAAAAATTCAAAGGAGAAATAAAACTAATTTTATAAATCTATTCTAGAAAATAGAAGAGACAATTTCTTACTCGCTATATGAGTCCAATATCACCCTGATACCAAGCTAGACAAAAAAATCATGAAAAAAATAACTACACATAAATGTCCTTCATAGCCATTTTTAAAAATTTCAACAAAACATTAGCAAATTCAATCCAGAAAAATATATTAAAAGAATAATAAAACACCACCTATGGGGTTTATCCAAGGAACTCAAAGATGGTTCAATTTTTAAAAACCAGTAAATACAATGCACAATACGACTAATCAAAAGAAAAAGCACTTGACAATACCAATTGATGCAGAACAGATATATAACAAAATTTAACATTTATTCATGGTGAAAATTTCCCAGAAATCTTCTTCAATGTAATAAGGGCATTTACAAAAAAAAAAAAGTCACGATATACTTAAATGGTGAAAGGCTGAATGCTTCCCACCTAAGAGTCAGTAGCAAATAAAAGATGTCCCCCTTTACCATCCCAATTTAACACCATACTACAAGTCCCAGCCAGTACAATAAGGTAAGATTTAAAAAAAAAAAAAAAGACACATGGACTATAAAGGGAGAAACAAGACTGTACCTACCAACAGATGATACGATTGTCTTCATAGAAAAACCCAAGGAAACTATAGAAGGCTTCTTTAATCTAATAAGTGAGTTTAGTAAGTTGCAAGATACAAAGTGAACATGCAAATATCAAACATATTTCTATACACTAGTAATGTAAATAGAAACAGAAATTTTAAAGCAATATTTAAAACATCTAAAATAATGCAAATATCCAGGTATAAATATAACAAAACATGCACAGGTGTGGTGTGCTGAAAACCACAAATTAATGAGAAACAAAATCAAAGAAGTCCATAGACTATATACTCAATATTGTAAAGGTATCAATTCTTCCCTGACTGATTTAAAATTTTACTCAATTTCAATAAATATCTCAGCAAAATTTATTACAGATATAGGAAAATCGACTTTACTATATATGAAAATGCAAAAGATAGAATATCTTCAACAATTTTGAAGGAGATAAAAATGGCAGAAGATAAAGCAGTGGCAGGTAAATATAAATTGAATCACATTAGAGCTATAGTGAAGAGCCACAATAAAAGACTTCAGAAAAAGACAAAACATTGCTATGAAAATTTGAATCCTATTAGATGCTTACTGTCCAGGGATCCTAGAACTAAACAAACAAATCTTTCTCAGATATAGAAAAAATAATTATTGAAACCTACCAAGTGGAAATTGAAAACTATTTTTAAAATTCTGCCATGCATAACAGCAAACAAGAACTTAGAAAGAGCAAGAAAAGTAGGGCAAAACTTATAAAAGGCCATTTGAAGCTTTTCTTATCTAAACTAATGTCTAAGATTATAAACAAGAAAAAGAAAAATGTATAGAAGACTTTTTGTATTCTACTTCAGGAGACTGTCAAACAATATTCTGAAGCAGACTCCAGAGCTAATGTAAAAGAAGCCCTGTCCTGTCTTTATGTAATAGATGGGCTATAATCTGAAATAGGAAACTCGGTTAAAAATTGTTTGGAAAATTGTAGTTATGGGGGGAATCTCCAATATTCAGCTGAATGATTTCAAGTGAACTTACAGCAATTGATACGCTAAAGGCCAAGACAAACTTACGGCCCTTCAGGTAAAACAACAGGCTCCTAAAATAGAAACTGAATTGAAGGGCCTTCCATCATCTAAGAATTACGGAATTATTGCTGAGGATATGTACAGCTATTGCAAGCAAAAAAGCCATTGGTAGAGCCCATGTCTCATATGATTGAAAATCAAAACAAATAAAAACTAATCATCCCTTTCACTAGTCTATGTAATATGGCTGATTTGCCTGTAAGGACCAAATGGATGAGATGGTAGTTCTGTTCAAGATTTCCAGGTACTTAATACAACAGCTATGTGGTTATACTTTACTTTCTGATATTTCCTAACCAACTGATCATACTTTGCTCAGTCTTACCTGAAGATGGAAAATTCTTTGCTAACAGAGACTTCTATTTAGCATTCTTTACTATCCCAGTAACTAAAGATAGTCAATATTCATTTTCTTTTACTGGGGAAAATATGTTACTCGGAGAGTGACACCTGTGTAACTACTGGGGCTCTAGCTCATGTCTCTCAACTTTTAGATCAGGATGTCTAAAACAAAATTTCCATGTTGATCTCTGTTACACAATATGTACATGATCTCCTGCTACACTTCACTGATTCAGATTCTTCTACAACTAACTCTAAATATTTATTCACTGAAGTGGTTTAAGAAGGATATATAAATTAAGGAAAAGCTTCCCAGTCCTAAGAGGCCAATCATTACCTCAGTCATGATTTGTCAGCCAAAGTTAGGGTGTTATCTGGGGAAACACTGTTGACTATTCAAAATTATCCAAAGCTATTTTCTAAAAGACAATTTCTTGGATTTACAATATTTTGCAAACAATAGTGACTTAGCTTTTCTGAAGTAGCAAGGCCTTTACATGAGCTTCACTTCTGTGAAACTCAGAAATTAAAAATGCCCTTAGTAACTTCAAAATGCCCCTTCAACAACCACCTTTGCTGGGTCTTCCAGATTATGATAAACTTTGTTGTTGTTGTTGTTGTTTTTTTTTCTGTGCCCAGGTAAGTTCAAGTCATGGTCTTGAGACATGAATGTAAAAACACCCATCAGTAACTCACTGCCTGTAGCCTGTCTCTTGATCCAGAAGCCAAGACTTAACCTTTTGCTTCAGCTAAATGTTTCAACTAGTGAAAGTAGTTACTCTTTTCCCCTTACCTGATGACTGGGCTGCAGTGATGTTTTTAACGGGAAGAATGCCCAAGGCTGATCATCTAGATATTCTCCTTCAAAATCTTAATGTGACTTTATTTGTTGACGGGTCTTATCTTAAAAATGACAAAGATCAATACTACATTTGGTTTCCTCTTTGCCTAAGCAAGAATTTTGAAATATTTTTTGTTGGAGATTTGAGAAAAGTCTGATTTCCTTTAATTAGCAGCTGCACAACTGTGCCATGGTTCTTAAGCAAGAGAAGAAACTCAGAAACTATCAAGCTAATTGTTAAAACAATTAAACTAAAACCTGAATTTTAAGAACATAAAAGGTTATTAAGATTCTGCATAGCAAAATATACATTTATATGAACAAGTCAAGTGCAAAATGATAGATTGGAAGAAAATACTTACATAATCTCTTTTAAAAAATTTCAATAGTTTTAGGGGGAACAGCTGGTATTTGGAACAATGGATAAGCTCTTTAGTTGTGATTTCTGAGATTTTGGTGCACCCATCATCCAAGCAGTGTACACTGTACCTAATGTATTTTATCCCTCACTGCACTCCCACCCATCCCCCTATGTCTCCAAAGTCCATTGCATCAATCTTATGCCTCTGTGTCCTTACAGATTAGCTCCCACTTATGAGTGAGAACATATGATGTTTGATTTTCCATTCCTGAGTTACTTCATGTAGAATACCAGTCTCCAACTTCATCCAGGTTGCTGTGAATGACATTATTTTGTTCCTTTTTATGGCTGAGTAGTATTCCACAGAATATATATATATATATACACCATATTTTCTTTATCCACTCATTGATTGATGGGCATTTGGCCTGATTCCATATTTTTGTAATTATAATTTTGCTGCTATAAATATGCATGTGCAAGTCTTTCTTGTGTAATGACTTCTTTTCCTCTGGGTAGATACCCAGTAGTGGGATTGCCGGATCAAATGGTAGACCTACTTATAGTTCTTTAAGGAATCCTTACTTTGCTTTCCATAGTGGTTATACTAGTTTACATTCCAAACAATAATGTAAAAGTGTACCCTTTTCACTGTATCCATGCCAACATTTATTATTTTTTGATTATGGCCATTCTTGCAGGAATAAGGTGGTATTGCATTGTGGTTTTGATTTGCATTTCCCTGATAATTAGTGAAGTTGAGCACTTTTTCATAGTTTGTTGGCCATTTGTATATCTTCTGCTGAGAATTGTCTATTCATGTCCTTAGCCCACTTTTTGATGAGATTGTTTTTTCTTGCTGATTTGTTTGAGTTCCTTGTAGGTACTGGATGTTAGTCCTTTATCGAATGCATAGTTTGTGAAGATTTTCTTTCACTTTGTAGGTTTCTGGTTATTCTGCTAATTATTTCTTTTGCTTTGCAGGAGCTTTTCAGTTTAATTAACTATCATCTATTTATCTTTGTTTTTGTTGCATTTGCTTTTGGGCTCTTGGTCATGAAGTCTTTGTCTAAGCCAATATCAGGAAGGGTTTTTACAATGTAATCTTCTAGAATTTTTATGGTATCAGGTCTTAGATTTAAGTCTGATCCATCTTGAGTTGATTTTTCTATAAAATGAGAGAAGAAGATCCAGTTTCATTCTTCAACAAGTGGGCTGCCAATGATCCCAGCACCATTTTCCGCACAGGGTGTTCTTTCTTCCAAGTTTATGTTTTCGTTCGCTTTGTCAAAGATCATTTGGCTGTAATTATTTGGCTTTATTCTTTGGTTCTCATTTTGTTCCATTGGTCTATGTACCTATTTTTATACCAATACCATGCTGTTTTGGTCACCATAGCCTTATAGCCTTATAGAATAGTTTGAAGTTGAGTAATGTGATGCCTCCAGATTTTTTTCTTTTTACTTAGTCTTGCTTTGGCTATGTGGGCTCTTTTTTGGTTCCATATGAATTTTAGGATTGTTTTTTCTAGTTCTGTGAAGAATGACGGTAGTATTTTGATGGGAATTCCATTGAATTTGTAGATTGCTTTTGGCAGTATGGTTATTTTGACAATATTGATTCTATCCCTCCATGAGCATGGGATGTGTTTCCATTTGTTTGTGTTGTTTATAATTTCTTTCAGCAGTGCATTGTAGTTGTTCTTGTAGAGGTCTGGCCTCTTACCTACTTGGTTAGGTATGCTCCTAGGTATTTTATTTTATTCACAGCTATTATAAAAGGGGTTGAGTTCTTGGTTTGATTCTCAGCTTGGTTGCTGTTGGTGTACACTGATTTTGTATCCTGAAACTTTACTGAATTCATTTATCAGATCTAGGAGCTTTCTGGATTAGTTTTTAGGGTTTTCTAGATATACAATCATATCATCGGCAAACAGTGACAGTTTGACTTCCTCTTTACTGATTTGGATGCCTTTATTTCTTTCTCTTGTTTGATTTCTCTGGTAGAAAGCCAGATTTCTCTGGCTAGAAAGAATGTTGGATAGAAGTGGTGAAAGTGGGCATCCTTGTCTTGTTCCAGTCTCACAGCGTTTGCTGTGGTAAGCTGCTTCTTTCAAAGGGTCTCTGAATTCTTTCAGTTTTTCTGGTATGTTCCAGTTGTGGTTCTTAGAGCAAAAGTTCACAATGTGGGTCTCCACATGCTGTTCTGTCTCTCTGAGTGGGAGCTGCAAGTTAGTCCTGTCTTCTATCCACAATTTTTATCAAATTCACCCTACACCATATTTGACAGACAAAGGTTAGTTTTCTTAATACAAAAAGTCTCTTCCAATAGATAATCCGACAGAAAAATTGACACACAAGATAAAGAGATGACTCTCATAAGAGGAAGTGTGCATGTCAGTCATGTCAGTAACCAAAAAAAAACAAAAACAAAAACAAAGAATAATACATAATAAATAATAAAATAATAAATAACAGTAAAATGACATTTATCCATGATATTGGCCCATACTTAAAAGAAGTACAAAAGTCAGGGCAAGCAAAAGACACAGGAAAAAAGCCCCATTCCTCTGCTGTGGGTGAGTTGCTGCAGCCTTTGTGGATCAGAACTTGTGGTACTTAGTGACACTGAGACATGCAAACACTTTTATTTTTTAAGTTCTAAGGTTCATGTGCAGAATGTGCAGGTTTGTTACACACGTAAGCATATATCAGGGGAGTTTGTTATACAGATTATTTCATCACTCAGGTATTAAGCCTAGTGCCCATTAATTACTTTTCCTGTTCCTCTTCCTCCTCCCACCCTCTGCCCTCTGGTAGGCCCCAGTGTGCATTGTTCTCCTCTATGTGTCTATGTGTTCTCATTATTTAGCTCACACTTATAAGTGAGAACATGTGGTATTTGGTTTTCTGTTCCTGCATTAATTTGTTAATGATAATGGCCTCCAGCTCCACAGGGACATGGAGTCATTCTTTTTTATATACATATATATATATATATATATTCTTTATCCAGTCTATTATTGATGGGCATTTAGATTGATTCTATGTCTTTGTTATATGTATATGTATATATATACACATATATACACACACATATATAACACATATATAACATATATATACATATACATATAACATATATAATATGTATATATGT
Organism: Cacajao melanocephalus; assembly: GCA_963573385.1. NCBI lineage: Eukaryota > Metazoa > Chordata > Mammalia > Primates > Pitheciidae > Cacajao > Cacajao melanocephalus. Next base: position 22,981 of record CAUYLG010056335.1, on the reverse strand, counting down.
ATATATACATATAACATATAACATATATACATATATATACACATATACATATAACATATATATACATATAACAAAGACATAGAATATGTGTGTGTATATATGTATATACCATATTTTCTTTATCCAGTCTATCACTGATGAGCATTTAGATTGATTCTATGTCTTTGTTATTGTGAATAGTGCTCCAGTGAACATATGCATACATGTGTCTTTATAATAGATTAATTTGTATTACTTTGGGTATATACCCAGTAATGGGATTGCTGGGTCAAATGGTATTTCTGCCTGCAGTTCTTTGAGAAATTGCCACACTGTCTTCTACAATGTTTGAACTAATTTACATTCCCAACAGTGTGAAAAACATTCTTTTTTCTCCACATTCTGCCAGCATCTGTTATTTTTTGGCTTTTTAATAATGGCCATTCTGACTGATGTGAGATGGAATCTCACTGTGGTTTTGATTTGCATTTCTCTAATGGTTGGTGATGCTGAGTTTTATATATATATGTGTGTGTATATATATGTATGTATATATGTATATATATGTGTATATATATGTATGTATATATATGTGTATATATATGTATATACATATATATACTTGTAGGATGCAGAGACATGCATACATTTTGATACAGCAATCACACTTGGGGAGTCTATCCCACAGAACTTAAAGATGTAGTACATAAGGATCTATATGCAAAAAATTGTGTCCCAGTCTCAGCCTCCACACTGGTAAATAGTTGACTGTGGTGAGTACTTCATGAGCCCATTACTGGGGTTAAACCTAATGAATAGGAAATGCTATTTGAAAATTAGTTATAACTGTTAGAACACATGGCAACATAGAATACCGTGGGATTTCCAAAAGAAGATCCCAGATTTCCTACCCTGACTACTCACACAGCATCCTCTGTGTTTTCCACAGTGCAGTACTCAGAGGACCTAATGTGGGAAACAGCAGAGATAAATGTTACAGTGCACAAGAGAAGCCTGTGCTTCCTCAGCTCAAAACGGAGCCACCCTGGAGGGCCACTTTCTGTAGCTTTCACTAACTAGTCTACTGAGGTTTCTTTTAGTATTAATTACACCCAGAAATTTTGGAACAACTGCAAAAAGAAGCCTCTGGATCTTGGAGGCAGAGCCAGCTCTGGCCATGTCTACAGGGATCCTGGAGTTCAGTCATTATCTGCTTGTCTCTGTGGGCTTTGTTATCTCTAGGAGGCTGGCCTCCCAGTGGGCTCTTCTGGGCAGTTTGGAGGCTCTGGGTTGTTTTCAGAGGCCAATTCTAGACTGAGATGACTCAGAGCCTTTGTGAAATTTCCCCTAGTACATAAGGGATAGATAAATTCGGGGGAATTATGATGACTAAGAGAAAAGTCTACAGGCTAGAGTAAATGCATGCCAAGAAAATAGAGGCTGCAGAGGACCCTTTGCTTAGGGAATCATCTATGTTTCTACTAATGATGTCCCAATTTAGTGAGTGGGCTTTCCCAAAAGCCTGCAAGGTTAGGATGCTTGCTTTGATTAATGGGAGATATGTAGTGTTTATAGGGCTTCCTCTCCCAACATCACCTAACATTTACCCCTCTTACTCCATCTTCCACTCTCTCAGCTATAACTTCACTGGCTGTAGGGTGGCATGACTCTTTTTAAAAAAATAAAATGTAGAGACAGTGCTATTATGTTAGTCTGATAAGTGAGGTAATAGAAATTGGCTGGAGTTAATTCTATGAGATCCTCGGTCTGTGCAGAGAGGCACAGACATTACTGAATATGCAGGTAATATGGAGTTATACAATGTTAGGACATCACTCTGCCACTTTCCTGTGATGTGCTTGTCACAGTGACTTCACCTCTGAAATCTCTCTCTTGTGCAAAGTGGCCTGAAACCATAGAAGAGCTCAGCACATGTTGGTTCCCTTTACCTTTGAGATAAAGGCTGCTATTGAACGTTTGCTAAATGGGTTTTATCACTTGACATTAGAAAATCATCTTAATTTAATAGGACAGACAAATGGGTTCCAAACAAACCTGTAGCACATATTTTCACAAATAAATGCTGGTGTCTGAACAATGAATTATTTACAAAAATAGCTACTGAGTTTAGAACATATCATAAACTAAATTCTAGCTGAACTAAAGAGTTAAATATGAGTAATGAAACCATAGGAAAGTACGTTGACTATTTAACTCATCTCTTAATCACAAAACTTAAGCACAAAAGTGAAAAAGAAGGGAAAGAAGTAAGAGGAGGTGGAGGAGAAAGAGAAAAGGGAAGAAGAGAAGAGAAAATGGAGAAGGATAAATATATAGGATTTAACTGTATAAAATGTTAAGGACATCCAGGACTTGAATACAGAGGTGGACCAAGTGGACCTAATAGACATATATAGAACGCTCCACCCCCAAATCCACAGAATATACATTTTTCCCAACACCACATCACACTTACTCTAAAATTGACCACATAATTGGAAGCAAATCTCTCCTCAGCAAATGCAAAAGAACGGAAATCATAACAAACAGTCTATCAGACCACAGCACAATCAGATTAGAACTCAGGATTAAGAAACACACTCAAATCTGCACAACTATTTGGAAACTGAACAACTTGCTTCTGAGTGTTGACTGGATAAACAATGAAATGAACGCATAAACAAAGATGTTCTTCAAAACCAATCAGAATGAAGACACAACTTACCAGAATCTCTGGGACATCTTTAAAGCAGTGTTGAGAGGGAAATTTGTAGCAATAAATGCCCACATGAGAAACAAGGAAAGATCTAAAATTGACACCCTATCATCAAAATTGAAAGAACTAGAGGAGGAAGATCAAAAAAACTCAAAAGCTAGCAGACGATGAGAAATAACTAAGATCAGAGCTGAACTGAAGGAGATAGAGACACAAAAAACCCTTCAAAAAATCAATAAATCCAGGAGCTGATTTTTTGAAAAGATCAACAAAACAGACAGACTACTAGCCAGACTAATAAAAAAGAGAGAAGAATCAAATAGATGCAGTAAAAAAACATAAAGGGGATATCACCACTGATCCCACAGAAATACAAACTACCATCAGAGATTACTACAAATAGCTCTATGCACATAAACCAGTAAACCAGGAAGAAATGGATAAATTCCTGGACACTTGTACTCTACCAAGACTAAACCAGAAGGAAGTTGAAACCCTGAATAGACCAATAACAAGGGCTGAAGTTGAGGCAGCAATCAATAGCCTACCAACCAAAAAAATTCCAGGTCCAGACGGATTCATAGCCGAATCTACCAGACGTACAAAGACGAGCTGGTTCCATTCCTTCTGAAACTATATCAAACAATACAAAAAGAGGGAATCCTCCCTAACTCATTTTATGAGACCAACATTATCCTGATACCAAAACCAGGCAGAGACTCAACTGAAAAAGAAAACTTCAGGCCAATATCCATGATGAACATTGACACAAAAATCTTCAATAAAATACTGGCAAACCGAATGCAACAGCACATCAAAAAGCTTATCCATCACAATCAAGTAGGCTTCATCCTGGGGATGCAAGGCTGGTTTAACATACGGAAGTCTATAAATGTAATCCATCACATAAATGGAACCAAAGACAAAAACCATATGATTATCTCAATAGATGCAGAGAAGGCCTTTGACAAAATTCAACAGCGCTTCATGCTGAAAACTCTCAATAAACTAGGTATTGATGGGACATATCATAAAATGATAAAAGCTATTTATGACATATCTACAGCCAATATCATACTGAACGGGCAAAAGCTGAAAGAATTCCCTTTGAAATCAGGCACTAGACAAGGATGCCCTCTCTCACCACTCCTATTCAATATAGTATTGGAAGTTCTAGCTAGAGCAATCAGGCAAGAAAAAGAAATAAAGGATATTCAATTAGGAAAGGAGGAAGTCAAACTGTCTCTATTTGCAGACGACATGATCGTATATTTAGAAGACCCCATCATCTCAGCCCAAAATCTTCTCAAACTGATATGCAACTTCAGCAAAGTCTCAGGATACAAAATCAATGTGCAGAAATCACAAGCATTCCTATATACCAATAACAGACAGAGAGCCAAATCAAGAGCGAATTCCCATTCACAATTGCTACAAAGAGAATAAAATACCTAGGAATACAACTAACAAAGGATGTAAAGGACCTCTTCAAAGAGAACTACAAACCACTGCTCAATGAAATAAGAGAGGACACAAACAGACAGGAAAACATTCCATGCTCATGGTTAGGAACAATTAATATCGTGAAAATGGCCATACTGCTCAAAGTAATCTATAGATTCAACACTATCCCCATCAAGCTACCAATGACCTTCTTCACAGAACTGGAAAAAAACACTTTAAATTTCATATGGAACCACAAGAGAGCCCGCATAGCCAAGACAATCCTAAGCAAAAAGAACAAAGCTGGAGGCATCACACTGCTGGACTTCAAACTATGTTACAAGGCTGCAGTAATCAAAACAGCATGGTACTGGTACCAAAACAGAGACATAGACCAATGGAACAGAACAGAGGCCTCAGAAGCAACACCACACGTCTACAAGCATCTGATCTTTGACAAACCTGACAAAAACAAGCAATGGGGAAAGGACTCCATGTTTAATAAATGGTGTTGGGAAAACTGGCTAGCAATGTGCAGAAAGCAGAAACTGGACCCCTTCCTGTAACCTTACACTAAAATGAACTCCAAATGGATTAAAAATTTAAACATAAAACTTAACACCATAAAAAGACTGGAAGAAAACATAGGCAAAACCATCCAGGACATAGGCATAGGCAAGGACCTCATGACTAAAACACCGAAAACAATGGCAACAAAAGCCAAGATGGACAAATGAGATCTAATTAAAGTTCAGAGCTTCTGTACAGCAAAAGAAACTATCATTAGAGGGAACTGGCAACCAACAGAATGGGAAAAACTTTTTGCAGTCTACCCATCTGACAAAGTGCTAATATCCAGAATATACAAAGAACTAAAACAGACATACAAGAAAAAAGCAAGCAACCCCATTCAAAAGTGGATGAAGGATATGAACAGACACTTTTCAAAAGAAGACATATATGAGGCCAACGAACATATGAAAAAATGTTCATCATCACTGGTCATTACAGAAATGCAAATCAAAACCACATTGAGATACCATCTCATGCCAGTTAGAATGGCAAACATTAAAAAATCTGGAGACAGATGCTGGAGAGGATGTGGAGAAATAGCAACACTACTACACAGTTGGTGGGAGTGTAAATTAGTTCAACCATTGTGAAAGACAGTGTGGTGACTCCTCAAGGATCTAGAAATAGAAATTCCATTTGATCCAGCAATCCCATTACTGGGTATATACCCAAAGAACTATAAATCTTTCTAGTATAAAGGCACATGCACATGTATGTTCATCGCAGCCCTGTGTACAATAGCAAAGACCTGGAACCAACCCAAATGCTCATCAATGATAGACTGGACAAAGAAAATGTGGCACATATATACCATGGAATACTACGCAGCCATAAAAAAAGATGAGTCCTGTCCTTTGTAGGGACTTGGATGAATCTGGAAACCATCATTCTCAGCAAACTGACGCAAGAACAGAAAACCAAACACCGCATGTTCTCACTCATAGGCAGGTGTTGAACAATGAGAACACATGGACTCAGGGAGAGGAGCATCACACACTGGGGGCAGTTGCAGGAGGCTAGGGGAGGGACAGCAGGGGGTGGGGAGGGATAACATGGGAAGAAATGCCAGATATAGTCAAAGGGGGAATAGAGGCAGCAAACCACCTGGTTATGTATGCACCTATGCAACAACCCTGCATGACCTACACATGTACCCCAGAACCTAAAGTAAAATAAAAATAAATAATGTCTACAGTAAAATAAAATAAAATAAAAATGTGAAGACTGCCATGGGTAACGCCATAAGGACATCTATGTATACTTAAGATGAACTCTTTATACAAAATGGAAACTTATGTTAATACATTGTGTGCCTGCTCTGTGCTAAAAAAAAAAAATACACATTCTAAAATTGTCAAAAGATAGTAATATAAAATAGCAAAATCATTTCAAGTGCTAATAAATGTGTGAAAAATCCAACACACTGTAACACTTAAGAGAGCAAGGTCTCGGTGTTGAGTTTAAAATGGAAAGGCCAAGGTGTGCATTAATATTGAATGCTGGTGTGGGTGCAGACAAATGGGCCCTGCTGGGAAGTGGGGGCATAAGCAATTCCATAGGGATGTGCCACTGTAAACACCTAGAAGAGCATGTGCCAACTGTTGGGCAGCCTGATACCAAGAAGGAGGGAAAAGGAAGCATGGGGACATACCTGCCCTGCTTTTCCCTCAAAATTCAACAATGACATAGGTCTTCCTCTAACTCACATCTCCTCAGTGAATGAGGTTTGGGGAAAGCAAACATCTTACAGCTGGAGGAGGTCTCTCTGCATGAAAAGAAACATCAGGAGTTAGAAAGAAGTCCCCCATTCCAATGACAAGCACATTCCATGATCTCCTCCTTGTCCTCCACGGTTTAACTAATTATATTACTTTTCAATTGCAGAGTAGCAAATTATCACAAATGTACTAGCTTAAAAAAACACAAATCTATTTTCTCACAATTTCTATGGGCCAAGAGTCTGGGCATGGTTTAACTGGGTCCTCTGCAAAGCTGCAATCAAAGTGTCTGTCAGAGCTCGGTTCTCACCTGGAGGCTCAACTGGTGATGAATCCACTTGTAAGGTGTTGGCAGAATTCATTTCCTTTTTGCTGTAAGATTGAGAGTCAGCTTCTTGCTGGCTGTTGCCTGGAGGTGATCCTAAACTACCAGAGGCTGTCTCTAGTTCCTTGACACATGACCCTCTTCTCGGGCCCTCTCATAACATAGCAATTTGGTTCTTCAAAGCCAGCATGGGAGAAAGGGAGTGAAATTCTGGCAAGACAGAGTCTTAGATAACGTAATCATGAGAGTGATAGTACATCATCTTTGCCTTATTCTCTATTGGTTAGAAGCAAGTCAGAGGTCATTCCCACTAAATGGTACATCACATAGGATCGGATCACCAGGAGGTGAGCAGCATAGGAGCAATCTTAGAGTCTTTACATCACAACACTGCATAACAGGGACAACCTGCCCACAGACTGAGGAATGCTCATGTTCCCCATTCCCCCATCTCATCATATTTTATAATCTGTCATTTATAACACTCTAATTCCAAGTAACATATTTCTATATTAGTCAGGACTGCCAGTTTTGAAATAACATATGCCAAACCAAAATTAATTTATGAAAAAGCTAAATTTTTAAACTCACAAATAAAAGAATATCTCAACTATAAGAAGAGGCTGGGCATGGTGGCTCATGCCTGTAACCCAGCAATTTAGAGGGCTGAGGCAGGAGGACTACTTGAAGTTAGGAGTTCAAGATCAGCCTGGGCAACATAATGAGACCCTATCTCTACAAAACATTTAAAAAGTAGTCAGGCATGCTGGAACACACCTGTAGTCCCAGTTACTCAAGAGGCTGAAATGGGAGGATTGCTTGAGCTCAGAAGTTGGAGACTGCAGTGAGCTATGGTCATGCCACTGCACTCCAGCCTGGATGAAAGAACAAGACCCTATTCAAAAAAAAAAAAAAAAAAAAAGTAAAAATGGGCCTTAAGAAAAACTGAAACTAGGACTCCAGGACTTCAAATGTCATCAGGACATGTTTTCCATTTCTCATAAATGCATCTCTTTGTGTGTTAGCGTCATTGTTTCTTATTGTGGTGAAATTTCTCCCTCAATGTTAAACATGGCTACTGATAGCACTCAAGTTTTATGTCTTACAGCTTCTACAACTGGGAAGAGATGGACGCACTTTAAATTTCAATGTTAAAAATAACACATGAGGGGTTTCACTTATGTGTAGTGGACTACCACATATGGTATGGTAGAAAAAATAAAAAAGATCTTGAGACCAATCTGAAAAACCGGATAAGATTTTTGAAAAAAATGTAAAGGCCCTGGGGAGTTGTTGAATTAACCAGGACTAGAAGCACCAATATTTTACATAGAGGAGAGAAATCATGGATTGATTATATGATGCTTTGCAGTCACATTTTTCCCTAGAAGCATTTGCTGATTCCTAGCCAGAAGCAGAGGAAAGAGGCTAAGAATCTGGGTTTTGCTTAGGTAGAGGATTATTAGCAGGAAGCAGAGAACCCAGTAGAAACTCTAGAAATCTTCTGGAGTTGAGGAAGATAAATTAGAGATTGGAAGAAACAAGATCTTAATGAGAAGAAAAGAAAAAAAAAAATCCTAAGCCAGATACATGGACAAGTTTCCCCTTAAGAAATTTGCTGAGTCCTGAAGCTTCACAGAAAAAAAAGCAACTGCAGGGAAAGGATAGGGGGTGAGAGTCTGCGGGGGCGGGGTGGGGGTGGGGGAAGCATCTGAACAGTGGAAAAGCATATTTAGCAAGCATGACTAGTTGAGGAAACAAGGCAGTTTAGGAACTTCCAAGAGAAAGGGCCCAGGTGAATATGCTAGGCTCTTAGAATCACTAAAAAACTGTACCCTAAGAACATGGATTAGCCAGAGGCAGATAGAGCCTTTCTGAAGCTGCAATCATATTTGACTCAACACAACACAATTCCTCATGAGAATAAAGTGATCAACCAACTCCCAGACTGGGTAACATAGCTACCTGGGAGGCTGAGGTGGGAGAATTTCTGGAGTTTGGGAGGTCAAGGCTGCCGTGAGCTGTGATTGTGCCACTGCATTCTGGCCTGGGTGACAAAGTGAGACCCTGTCTCTAAATAAATAAATAAATAAATAAAAGAAAAATTATGTTAAATGGAAGTGGAGAAATGCAAGAGGGAATATAAATATAAAATATAAAAATTAAAAATAAAAAGACCTACAGGTGATCCAGATATTGAGGTTAGCAGATAAGGGCTTAAAATGAGTTACTTAAAAAGGATTAACATAACCAAAATATAGAGGAGAAGATGTAGGAAAAAATGGAGGAGAATCTCACTAGAGAATTTGAATTTAATAAAAAGAATCTAGTTGAAATTCAACAGTAGAAAAATATTTAAAATTAATAACCAAAAAGAATAGACTTAAGCAGATTAGACACAACAGAAGAAACAACTTATAAATTAGAAGACAGTTCAACAGAAAATATCAGAATGAAAGCACAGAGAGATAAACAAAAGAGCATAAGAGTCATGAGGTATACAGTGAAAAATGCATACATAACTAGAGACATAGTAAGAGAACAGAATGAGGCAGAAGAAATATTTGAAAACTAATGGTCAAGAATCATCCAGAACTAAGAAAAAGACTTCAACCCGCAGATTTAAGAAGCTCTGTGAATGACAAATAGGTTAAATGCAAACAAAACCATACCTAAATACATCATAGTAAAACTTCTGAAAATCAAAGACAAACAGAAAATTTTAAGAACAACCAGAAAAAAAATTTCAAAAGAGTAACAATAAAACTGAAGTCAAATTCTCAATAGAAACAATAGAAGGTAGATTATAAGGAAATAATACTTAAAGTGCTGAAATAAACTAACTGTCAACTTAGAATTTTATACTAATAAATATATTCTTCAGAAATAAAGATAAAATATTTTGATAAGATATTTTGCAAAAAATATCAAGTAACTCTACTGCCAAGTAATTTCACCAAAAGAAACACTAACAGGAGCTGTTTAGGCAGAAGAAAAATGATGCTAGATGGAAATGTAGAAATGCAGGAGGGAATAAAGGAACACATGAGGAAATATAAGTGACTGAATATTGACTGTACAAAGAAATAATAACAGTTTCTTACACAATTTAAAATACATATAGAATTAAGAGGATGCCAAACTTAAGACAAAAGGCATGCAGATGATAAAAAAAAGTGAAATTGTTCTAAGACATTAGTATTATCAGGGAAATAATAAAAGTAATTATATTGGACTGCAAATACCTAAGAATATACATAATTATTAGGGTAACAATTAAAAGGATAAAATATTATATGGCTAACAAGTTAAGATATATATATTTATATAATTAAAAAATATTTACTAATGAATAATTAACATAATATCAACACACAATATAATTAAATAATATATAGTAAATAATATATAGTAATTTATGGTAATTATGGTTAGCAGACAAGGGCTGAAAATGAGTTATTTAAAAGGATTAACATATCCAAGATATAGAGGAGAAGACGGAGGAAAAAAAATGGAGGAGAATTTCACCAGACAATTTGAATTTAATCAAAAGAATCTAGTTGAAATTCTACAATAGAAAAAGAAAATCACTTTTGTTGCTCCCCTCTTCTATCTTCACAGCCACTGGCCTCATTAATCAGGCCGATATTTTTCTCTCTGAAAAAAAAAAAATGCTGCACTCTTTCAATTGGCATCTGCAAGGTTGCTTGCTGTGCACTCAGTGGAAGGATGAAGGGGACTGAAACCTCACCTCTCCTCTGCTCTACATGTTATATGTCCTGCACCAGGGTCCTGTTAACTCAGAGGAAGGGATTTCCTTCTTATTCATACAAAAACAATGAAACTAGTGGTGGTCCTGAATTTAGCAACCTACAATCCATGAAATGTTCTGGCCACCAATATAATCCAGCCAACACGTGATCTATTAACATATCTAGAACCTTGCTTGGCATAAAAAGCTCACAGAGATGTAGTCCCTGCTTAGTTCAGATTTTACTAATCTCTATTTTGTATTCTATTCTCCGGCTATGCTAACCCCTGGCAAGTCCCTAAATGCAACATTCTATCCCAAGCTTTCACATCTTTGTACAAACTGCTCTATCTCTTCAATACTTTTCCTTTGCATCTGTGCCATGTGGGCTTCAAGATGGTCCCTAGTCATCTCTGCCTCCTGATGTTCACATCCTGTGTGGTTCCCTCCCTTGAGTGTTGGCAGAGGAGGGGATCTAAGTTAATTCTAACCAATAGAACATAGCAGACATAATGGAATATCACTACTATGATTATGTTACATAAGACTGTAACATCTACCTTGCTAGCAGACTGTCTCTTGCTGGCTTTGATGAAACAAATTGCTATCTTATTAGCTGCTCTATGAGGAGGCAGGCCCACATGGCAAAGAAATATGAGAAGTTTCTAGCCAATAGCCAGAAGGAAATTAAGGCCCTCAGTCAAGAGAACACAAGAAACTGAATTCTGCCAATAACCACATAATTGTGGAAGAGCATCCTTCCGCAGTCAAGCCTTGAGATGAGATTGCAGCTCTAGCCACCGTCTTTTTTCTCCCCAATTGTTTTCTTTTTCTTTTTAGTGGATGCATCGTAACCATACATATTTATAGAATCCAGAATAATGTTTAGATGTATGTATACAATGTGTAATTACAAAATCAGGGTAATTGGCATATCCATTACCTCAAACACTTATCACATGTTGTGAACATTCAAAATTCACTCTTCTAGCTTTCTGAAAATACACATTAAATTATAGTTAACCACATCCATGCTACAGTGCTACAGAGCACCAGAACTCATTCTATTTAGGTGTAATTTTGTATCAGTTAACCCTCTCCTTATCTCCCCTCACTTCTCTTTCCAGCCTCTAATAACCCACAATGCTACTCTCTACTTCCATGAGTTTTTTTTTAAGTCCCACATATGGATGAAAACACTCAGTATTTATCTTTCTGTGTCTGACTTATTTTGCTTAACATAACATCTTCCAGCTCCATCCATGTGGCCATGAATAACAAGATTTTCTTTCTTTCTTTCTTTCTTTCTTTTTTTTTTTTTTTTTTGAGACAAGATCTCTGTTACCCAGGCTGGATTATGGTGGCATGATCAGAGCTCACTGCAGCCTCAAACTACTGGGCTCAAGTGATCCTCCTGTCTCAACCTCCCCACGCAGCTGGAATTACAGGTGTGTGCCACCATGCCCAGTTGCTTTTTGTATTTTTTCTACTGACAGGGTCTCCCTATGTTGCTGAGGCTGGTCTTGAACTCTCCAGCAATCCTCTCACCTCAGATTCCCAAAGTGCTGGGATTACAGGCATGAGCCATTGTAGCCAGCACAGGTTTCATTTTTTATGGCTGAGTCGTATTCTAGTGTGTATATATACCACATTTTAAAAATCAGTTTATCTGTTGATGGACATTTATGTTGATTCCATATCTTAGCTATTGTGAATAGTGCTATGGAGGTGCAGGTACATTTTTGATACACTGATTTTCTTTCCTTTGGAAAATACTCAGTAGTGAGATTGTTGGATTGGATAGTAGTTTTAGTTTTAGTTTTTTGAGAAACCTCCACATGGTTTTCCACAATGCCAGCTAATATCTTGAAAGTAGCCTTGTCGGAAGCCTGGAAGCATAGGGCCCTGAGAAGCTATGCCTGAACTCTTGACCCACAGAAACCATGAGATAATAAACGCATGTTGTTCTAAGCTGCTAAGTTTATAGTCATTTGTTATGCAGCAATACATAACTAATACAGCCTCTGAATTCAGTAAACTCTTGGTCATCAGAGGCTGGGATGCTCCTTCTTCTTGATTCCAACATACCAAGTGCATTCCCCATCATACCAGCCAGAGACTTGAGAGCTGGAATTCTGTCCACCATGGTCATTCTCATTTTAATTTTTTTTTTGTAGCTGGAGCCCAGTGAGGCCTCCACTGGCACTATTGGCATGGAGCCCATCAGTGTTTGCTGATGAAAGACACAAAGTGGAGTTTTGGCCACCTATCCTGAGTCACGTCAGAGCTGAGTAGCAGCCTGGTGTCTGCGCAGTAGAAAGCTGTGGAGATAGACAAAACCTTGTGATACACGTCAAGTGGGACATGGCTACATAACTTTTTTAAATGAAAAGACAAGCCTGTGCAAACACACAACCTTAAAAAGCATGACTGTTCCTGCTCTGTGACTCTCATGCCCATGCACAGTAACCGGATTTGTATCTCCAAGATTATTTTCCAGGAAAAGGAACCAGGACCTCTTGGAGGACAACTGATTCCATGGCTTACGAAAAATCACAGTGTGTCTGGACTTACTGGTAACAGAAAATGTGGATGCTCTCAGGATATCAGGCTCCTACTAGTGAAAATCAAAGACCAGAACCACAATTATGTTTAATTTGAAGTGCTTAAGCCAGGGAAAGGTCATGAGTTCATAAAATACTTAAAAGAGGAGAGTTAATATTATAATAAAACAGTAGTTGTAATATTTAAAAAGATGAGTATAGTAGGATTAAAAGAAATTTATATGTATTTCAATAAATATAAAAATATTAATGAGAACTTTTCCTCCTAATTACACATTAATTAAAAGTTTATTTATATACATCTATGTAAGAATATACACTTTTTATTGGAGTACAGGAAAGAGAACAAAATAATGTGGCTATGGTAGATATGTGCAATCTGAAAAGCTAAATTAGAAAATATGACTTGATAATTCTGCTACAAAGTATAAAGTTTAAAACCAGTACTTGAGTTAAATTAAGATGTTATTAAAGGAAAAACTGCCTGTGAGGAACTTTTTTCAAGTAAGTGTGAAGTAAAAAGCAATTTAAATGCAGGCAGACCTCATTTTACCAACTCCCTTTATTGCACTTTGCAGATATTGCATTGCTTACAAATGGAAGGTCTGTGGCAATCCTGTATACAGCAAGTCTATCAGTACCGTTTTTCTGACAGCATGTGCTGACTTCATTTGCATTTTGGTAATTCTCACAACATTTCAAACAACAATACTGAAATTAGGCTAATCAATAACCCTACAAAGGCCTCTAAATGTTCAAGTGAAAGGAAGAGTTGCATGTCTCTCATCTTAAATCAAAAGCTAGAAATGGTTAAGCTTAGTGAGAAAGGCGTGTCAAAAGCTAGGCAGTGAGACAACTTGTAAATGCAAAGAAAAAAATCTTGAGGAAATTAATTTTTTGTTTTTGAGATGGAGTCTCACTCTGTTGCCCAGGCTGGAGTACAGTGGCATGATCTCAGCACACTACAATCTCTGTATCCCAGGTTCAAGCAATTTTCCTGTCTTAGTCTCCCAAATAGCTGGGACTACAGGTGACCTCCTGTTGGGGTCACCACCGGCCAGGGTCTGTCCTGCAGACCCTGACTCAGTGATGGATGAATAAAGTTCACTGACACATAGATATTATGCTTTGCCAGTTCAGCTGAGGGTTTGTGGCTGCTTACAGAGTCCCTGGAGAATGCTATAAAGAGACAGCAGCCACTGGTCCTCTCCAGCCAGTGAGACTTGCATTTATTTAGTAAAGTTAAGTTGACAAAGGCTTGAGTCAACATCACTAGAGTGAAGAGATTAAAGGACAGGTTCTGATGCCCAAAGCAAATACCATTAGAAGGTAATCTCCCTGGTCAAACTCCCATTGAGAGGACCATTTGGCTCAAAGGTTAGTTTTAAGACCACATGAGTAAACAAGCTAGTTAGATAAACTCGCCCACATACCCTAGCTATTTGTTTAATTATTAACGAAATGTATAGAAGATTTAGACTGCCTTCAGCCAAGAACTATAGAAAAAGCCCTTAGGCCTTCCAAAAGGGTTTGAGACTATATTCTATAACTCTCTCTAATATTTTTCCCTTAATATTTTTGTTACCACTCTGAGTGAATTCCCATACCTACCAGCCACCACGCCTGGCTAATTTTTATGTTTTTAGTCAAGATGGGGGTTTCACCATATGGGTTAGGCTGGTCTCGAACTCCTGACCTTAGGTGATTCACCTGCTTTGGCCTCCCAAACTGCTGGGCTTACAGGTGTGAGTCACTGTGCCTGGTCAGAAATTAATGTTTTTTAAAAAGTCATCATTCATGGATTCAGTGAACATATAAATGACAAGAAAGTATAACAGCCTTATGGCTGATATGAAGAAAGTTTTAGTGGTCTGAATAGAAGGTCAAAACAGCCACTACATTCCATAAGCAAAGCCTAATCCAGAGCAAGGGCTTAACACTCTTCAATTCCATGAAGAGAGAGGTGAAGAAGCTGTAGAAGAAAAGTTGGAAGCCAGCAGAGGTTGGTTCATGAAGTTTAAAGGAATAGGCCATCTCTATAACGTAAAAGTGCAAGGTGAAGCAGCAAGTGCTGATGAAGATGCAGCAAGTTATCCAGAAGATCTAGGTAAGATCACTGATGAAGGTGGCCACACTAAACAACAGATTTTCAACATAGATGAAACAGTCTTCTATTGGAAGATGATACCATCTAGCTAGGACTTTCATAACTAGAGAGGAGCAGTCAATGCCTCGCTTCAAAGCATCAAAGTACAAGCTGACTTTCTTGTTAGGGGCTAATGCAGCTGGTGACTTGAGTTAAAGCCAGTGCTACTTTAACACTCTGAAAATCCCCAGGCCCTTATGAATTAATGCTAGTTCTACTGACTGTGTTCTGTAAATGGAACAAAATCTGGATGACAGTTCATCTGTTTAAAGTCTAGTTTACTCAATATTTTAAGCCAACTGTTGAAAACTACTGCTCAGAAAAAAGATTCCTTTTAAAATATTACTATTCATTGACAATATACCTGGTCACCCAAAAGCTCTAATGGAGACATACAAGGAGATTAATGTTTTCATGGCTGCTAACACAACATCCATTCTGCAGCTCATGGATCAAGGAGTAATTTTGATTTGCAAGTCTTGTCATTTAAGAAATATATTTTGTCTGTAGCTTCCATATTGATTCCTCTGACAGATCAGGACAATATAAATTAAAAGCCTTCTGGAAGGTATTCACTATTCCAGATGCCATTAAAAACATTTGTTATTCATGAGAGAAGATCAAAATACCAACTTTGAAAGAATTGGTTCCTACCCTCATGGATGACTTTGAGAAGTTCAAGACTTCAGTGGAGGACGGCACTGCAGATGTGGTAGAAACAGCAAGAGAACTACAGTGAGAAGTGGAGCTGAAATATGTGACTAAATTGCTGCAACCTCATAAGGCTTGAATGGGTGAGGAGTAGTGTTTTATAGGTGAGCAAAGAAATCTACTCCTGGTGAAGACGCTGTGAACATTATTGAAATGACCACAAAGGATTTAGAATATTCCATACACTTAGTTGGTAAAGCAGCATCAAGGTTTGAGAGGATTGACTCCAATTTTGAAAACAGTTCTACTGTGGGTAAAACGCTATTGAACAGCACCACATGCTACAGAGAAATCTTTCATGAAAGAGTCAATCGATGTGGCAAACCTCACTAAGAATGTGCCATAGCCACCCCAACCTTAAGCAACACTATCCTGATCAGTCAGTAGCCATCAACATCAAGGTAAGGCCCTCCTTTAGCAAAAAGATTGAGTCTCTGAAGGCTCAGATCAGCATTTTTTTAGACATAATGTATTTTCAATTAAAGTATACACATTGTTTTTTAGACATCTTGCTCTTGCACACTTAATAGGCTACGGTACAGTGCAAACATAACTTTTATATGCACTGGGAAATCAAAAAGTTTGACTCATTTTATTGTGATATTCACTTTTTTTGTGTGGTGGTCTGGAACTAAATTTGCAGTATCTCTGAGATATGCCTGTAATTTTGTGTTTTATTGCTTCTAAGTAGATAGAATTCATTTACTGAAAGTCCTTAGAAGACCTAACTCAATAACATAAAAATTGGTTAGTATTTTTTGCAAGAATGGATAAAAAACATACTACCAAGACTTACATAACAAAGCACACTACCAAGACTTACGTATTTGACAAGTTATTGTTTTTTCAAAGTAGTCATATGTGAAAGTTGTATGCTCATTGCAATGCTGCCATTGCTCAAAATGTTGTTAGAATACTGATTTGTAAATTTGGAAGTTGCCTCCAGAGCTAATAGTTTCAAGAATATAAATTCCATCCCTTTTCCGTTTTCTCTTTTCTGTTCTTCTTCCTTTCCTTCTTTCCTTTCTTTTTGACTTTCTTTCTTATCATTAGAAATAACATTAAAGACAGGAAGGAGCCATGTCATCACAGCTATGGGCTGGTTGTAGCTAGAGCTGAGAACTTTTAACAGTAGTCCCCTGAGGCCCATTCATAACCTCAAGATACCTGGGGCTGCCCTGGCTACCCTTCTTAAGTCCTGGTGATTCAATTCGTTCTTCAGTCATCTTTATTTACTTTTCTTTATTTTGCTTTGGTTAATGAACGTTGGTTTCAGCACCCTCAAGCCATAGGATCATAGCTGAAACAAGTTTAATTGCCAACTTTGGCTTCAGCTGGTCTTAGGACCAGAGGAAAAAAAATAACTTACCTAAAGGCACATCGATTTTCCATAGCAGAACTGGATCTAGCACTCAGGACTAATGACTCCAATTCAGAGATTTTTCTCTTACATCACACTGCCTCTCGGATTCGACATCCCACCCCAGATGCACTCAACTGCTGAGCATGAAAAGGTTCACATGTATAGGCTCTGTGGTACAATTCAGCCTTTTGAAAGGGGAGAGAAGAGAAACACCAGGAAAATGATTAGAATAAGTAGTAGATGAGATGTCCAGTTTATGAAATGAAGTGCTCACAACTGACTTCTCAGTGGTGACTTCTCATCCACTAGGCAAAGGTGAGAAAGGTCCTACGTATTGTTCTGGGACCTCCTTTCCTGTTTCCCTAGGCTGTTCCCAATCTCCATTTTGCTACTGGAATGTAATTTACTTTAAATTTACATTTCAACTGTACATAGAGTGTCTGCACGTGATAAGTTCAAACAGCTTCTAACTATGAAAAGTAAGCCATTGTCCCAACTCTGCAGCTCCTGCATCAGTCTCTAAGCTGTGTTTCATTCCCAAAGGGTCTGGCCTTGCATTCTAGCCATCCTCTCAAAGTCCGGGCCACTGTTCTGCACAGACTTTCATGGAGACTCCTTGGAGAGAGTGCTTTTGAGCAGAGTGGTGGATGAAGGCTTGATGGGAATGGACTAACTGGAGACTGCCCGGTAAGAAAACGGGGAAGATAAATGTAAATAAATCTTTCACGGAGCTGGCTGTAGAAAAAAGCAAAAGAGAAGAACCGAGAAAATAGTTACTATTCGTTTAGCAAACACTTTGGATAATTTCTTCTCTTTTTCTACCAGGATAAGAAAGGGACTTGCCTATCCTCCTGTGTCTTATAAGTTATTTAACATCTAAGTTACAATGGAAATAGAAATAATATTCAGGCAATTTTACTAAAATGTGCTCAACTTTTGAAATTATGTTTGTACTTTCAGAAATTTAACTGAACCCTACTTGACTGTAAAGAGTAGTCTCTACATTTTTAACGCGATATTTTCAAAGGAAAACACAGGTTGAACATCCCTAATCCAAAAATCTAGTATTTGAAACTTTTTGAATGTCAATGTGATGTCACAAGTGGAAAATTCCACACCTGACCTCGTGTGATAGATCACAGTCAAAACTTGTTTCATCTGCAGAATTATTTAAAATATTACCTTCAGGCTAATATTTTGTATTATATCCCTATCTAAGGGGTATAATAACACATGAACATCGTATTTAGACTTGAGAGTCACATTACTAAGATATCCCTTTATGTATATACAAATATTCTCAAATAATGATTTTAAAAAATCGGAATTTTGATACACTTCTGGTCACAAGCGTTTCGGATAAGGGACAATCTGTGCAAGTTGAATGGGAAGAAAACTACAGGACAGGCTGTTTTCCATGATCTCTCCTTTGCTGCCATCTAGTGACAGTTTTGTGTAACGTCAAATATAAAAAGCCTGTCTTCTAACAATGAAGTCTTGATGTGGCTATTTCCTCTGCCTATGCAGCACCCTCACTAGGCTGGAAGTATTTCCAATCGAGCCTGGGGATTTAATTTGCTGGTATGCATTAGCGGTGACAATCTCCTCAAGAGCACTTACTAAACTAGACTCTGGGTCCTGCACAAAGTGAGGCAAGCTGACTTCTGAAAATGACATATGGTACGACTACAGCACAAGCAGAGGTCATGAGAGCATCATGAAAAGCCCATTATCGAACAAATATATGACACTACATTGCAGAAATGAGTCTTTTCTATCAAAATGTGCAGCCTTGTGTATACATTGTTTCATATTGTTGGTACTGTATCTTTGGGAACAATCTCTGGAAACATAATTTCTGGATCAGAGAGTAAATGCACATATACTTTTGCTAGATATTGCCAAATCCCTCCTCAGTATGGGTTATAACATTTTGTATCCCACCATCAGTGCCTGAGTTTGGCTGGCTCTCCACAGCCTCACTACTTTTGATAAATACGAAATAGTAGCTCCTTGTTAGTTTTCTCTTATTATTGTCCTTTCAGCCAGGGTCCAACCAGGAAAAGAAACCAGATCAATTATTCTAATAGAGAAAATGGAATACAGGTACTAGGTTAAACCAAATTGGTGAATTTATAAGGCAAAGAAACATGGATGTAACAGAAAGTCTAACCAGCTATATTAAATGATGTGGACTACACAGAATGGCTTCAGTTTTCTCACTGAACCTGAACTTCTCTTCATGGCTATTTGCCCCGAATCATCATATTGCCCCCTCTCTGACTCACCTGCCTAAATTCTGATATTTAGCCTTTTAATCCCACTGAATAGAGGCTTCTTGTATCCTAGAGGACCCATTTAGATTGCCCTGAACATATATAACCAGGGTCTCTCTGGGATTTAAGGTTATTCATCTCAGCTGCTTCATTTAAATTGGCATATCCATCCTGAATTCCTGAATTAAAAAATTTGTGCCTGAGAGGTCTCTTGACAAATTGGGAGGTAGCATAACACATTAGTGACCTGGTATTATGAACTTGGCACAGTTCCTGAAATGTTCTATGATGTAACCGACCTTTATGACAAAGATAACATATAAAATGAAACTTACAACTAAGTCAGTTGATGTATATTGATTTAAAAGCTGTAAATAAAATACTGTCAGATACTATAACACTAGGATAAAATGCCATTACTTAGTAGGACTAAATTGCTGAGTTTATTCTGATACATTACCAACCATATGGGTCAAAGAAGAAAAAAATAATCATCCATAAAATGACTATGAAAGATTTAATCTTGCTTATATTTGAATGCAATGATTCTAAGCAATAGAGCTATTGTACTTGGTTTTACTGTAAGGAATGCAGCTATGAATTATGTTTCTGTCATTTGTGTCTCTTCATCACTCAGCAGTAGAATTTATCAGTTTCAAACTGGTCTGGATTATTTTGCACTTCTTCTCAACAATAAACCAAGAAAAACAAAAGTAATTCTTTTACCAGATGTCATACACTTTATTTTTAAAATGACATTAAAGAATCTCTTAATCATCAGTTTTACTATAGAACTCTGAATTTAGGAAATAGCCTTTACACTTATCCCTAAATAAGATTAAAATAGTCAGTCCCCCTAGTCACCAGGCTGGTGAGAAATCCTACTTTGGAGTCCCTCAACATGTCTAGGACTTCATGTGGACCTGGAAATTGGAGGAAGGCCCCCTGGCCTTCAGTTCATCATGACAGCAGTTGGGAAGTTCAATTGTCCAAGCTGGTTGGTCTGTTTGAAATCAGTGTGGGACAGGGACCAGAGGCTCTTGCTCTTGGAGGTGAGTCCTGGCACCCACTCAGCATCCTCTCATGGGTCCTGCCACACTCAGGCTCTGCATGGTGGAGGGACACTCACCCCTTTCTCTCACGTTTGAAGACAGCATATCAGTCTCAGGATAGATTTTCAAATTCCAAGGCTGATGTCACAGCACATTCTGGCAACTTTGTATGTGGAGACTTTCACCTCGGGCCACAGAGTCATGGGATATGAAGAAAACACAAACAAGCTTTAATGCTGCCTTTAAGTCTCAGTGAGGAACAAAGGAAAGGGTCCCTAGGCCAACAAAAAAGAAGTATTACAGGGTATCGGCTAGAAACAGAATGAGAATGTGGGGGAGGCAAGGCAGTGTTTCTCAACTATGAACCTCAAAAAGCTGTTTTTTCTCACCAGGCCACTGAAAGGACAGAACTTTTAGGACGGGCGATTGGGTCTAGAGATGCACAAAAACAGTAGAATGGGTGCATCAGTCAGGACAGGTGCCAAATCCACTCTGAAATCTGGCCTGTCTCGACAGTTTATTTCTCACCATGTGATACTAAAAGCAGGTTGGCAAGAGACTCAGGAACTACCTAGAATGTCCCCTCCACTTTGACCTGGGGAATGGGAGCACAGAGAAACATGAAACAGCTTTTAAAAGTGTCTCTAACTCAAATGGCCAGACCTAGTGTTGTTTCTCACAGCACTGTAAGGGTACTGGGAAACGTGGGGCAAGTACTTGGCTATCTGCTCACCAGATATCCCTCTTTCCTCCTTCCACACACAACATACCGTCTCTGCAAGGAAGCAAGGAAGACAACCACAAATCCCATACAGTCACTACACTCTGAAAACCCTGGGATGTCTCTAGACCAAGCCTGGCTCCATCTATCTCCCACTGGTCCAGAGCTCCACTCACCAAAAAGATCCCATATCTGTCCTCCTCTCACCATGTTCCCCAACACAGTGGAGGAACAGAGTAACACATACCCATGCTTAATACTAAATAAGAAGTGCACAGGGGACCTTAGTCTGTGACAATCCTTCTGCTGTCCTGAAGGGCATATTGGCTGTTAAATTATTTTGAACATCACTACTGTGGACAGCCCTGTTTGCTGTCAAACTGGGCAAATTCCTGAAATTTAAGAAAGAAGTGTTGGTCCTGGCTAGAAGCTATCCCAGACACAAAACTAACATGAATTGTATTGATAGTAGATCCTAAAACGGCCCGAGCCACAATCCTGCCAAGGAGTGACTTGGCTGCGAGTAATAGGGTGGCCAAAGATCACTTTTTTCGTAAAAAACAACTGTGATCACCTCATACTTACAAAACACCTTGTGAATATCCTATTGAATGAAATTTGTCAACAAGGCAATTGGGAAGTTCAAGGCCATCTTCTATGGCCCTGTACTCAAATGCAAGGCCAGGAGGAAGGCAAAGTTCAAGTCTGAGGAAATCAAAAACAGGCAAAACAAGTGATCCATCCAAAAGCTGTGATTTTAGATCTGTTGTTTAAATAATTAAAACAATTCCCCAGGAGAAAAATAAACAGAAGGTAGTAGTATACAAAATATTTCATTTTTTATTTTTATGAATAATTGTCATTAATACAGCAGAAACCGATATGATTATAAAAGATACCAAAAAATCAGAAAAATGTTAGCATTCAATAGAAATTAAAAACCTGAGCTGGAGGCTCATCAGAGTCTGACACTTGGCACCATTCTGATGGAAGTGAAGAAACATGTTTGCCGGACTCCTTAAAACAATTCATGTAACACAGAAAGAGTTAAAGTTTCAAAGGAGCTACAATGCATGGACACATGACATGACTTTTGTTGTTGACAAACATTTAAGCAGGGCTACCTAAATCTCACAGTCTTGAAGGCAGGGAGGTGTGTAAATCGTAGATTTTTAATTAGCAGGAAGCAAGCTGAGATTTTTCTTGGTGAAATAGTTTGCTTATTCTTGTAGATCTAAAAGGCTAGCTCAGTCTGTCAGAGCACAATAGGATGCCAGAAGAGGTCAAGGGCATGGGGATGGATCGATACGAAGACATGAATCCATTCCAACTAGTGGAAAACAAATGACACAGCAGTTACCATCACAAAGAACAGTATTAGAAGGAAATGGAGACTTGAGGTCCAATTCAGTTCTCATTTGGATTCTATAGTATCTCTGACTAAAAATTTGGTTTAAAAAAAACAAACCAACAGAGAAATTCTTACTCCTTTAATTAACAGTTGTCCACAAGAAGGGAAGAAGTAAAAAACAGCTAATATAGATGGGCCTAACTTATTAAAAATCTGTGAGCTTGAATACATTTTAATATGTTGAATCTTGAGTCATACTTATAAACCAATGGTTAATATACTACAAAACTTT
>CAUYLG010056334.1:0-12207 GCA_963573385.1 Cacajao melanocephalus | reverse complement strand
AGGTACACCTATCAAACGTAGATTAGGTCTTTTCACATAGTCCCATATTTCTTGGAGACTTCGTTCATTCCTTTTTACCCTTTTTTCTCTAATCTTGCCTTCTCGTTTGATTTCATTGAGTTGATCTTTGACCTCTGATATCCTTTCTTCTGCTTGGTCAATTCGGCTGTAGAAACTTGTGCATGCTTCGCGAAGTTCTCATGTTGTGTTTTTCAGCTCCATCGATTCATTTATATTCCTTTCTAAGTTGTCCATTCTTGTTAGCATTTCGTTAAATTTTCTTTCAACGTTCTTAGTTTCTTTGCATTGGGTTAGTACATGTTCTTTTAGCTCACAGAAGTTTCGTATTATGCACCTTCTAAAGCCTGATTCTGTCAGTTCATCACACTCATTCTCTGTCAGGCCTTGTTCTCTTGCTGATGAGGAGCTGCGATCCCCTGTAGGAGGATAGGCATTCTGATTTTGGGTGTTCTCAGCCTATTTGCACTGGTTTCTTCCCATTTTTGTGGATTTATCCACCTGTCGTCTTTGTAATTGCCGACTTTCAGATTGGGTCTGAGTGGACGTCCGGCTTGTTGGTGGTGAAGTTCCTTCTGTTTCTTAGTTTTCCTTCGGCGGACGCCCTTTCCCCACAGAGCTAGGCTTTCCCGGGTTCAGCTGTGCTTACTGTGAAACTCTCAGTCCTCAGCACTTCCAATTGCTGTTCTCCTTGTGGGGATGGGACAAGCTGAGCCCGACTCAGGGATCATCAAGTTGCATATACTCTGCACTGAGAAACGCTGCACCGCGCCACGCCGGGGCACAGGCAAAGCAGCTGCACCGGCCAAAAGAGTCGCGCTGGTGACCCGTGTGGCTCCGCCGGGAATTTCCCAGTTTGTGTTCCACAGAAATTCGTCTGAAGTTGCAGCTTCCTCTCGCTCTCTGTGCTTTCACTGGGAGCTAAACTCCTGAGCTGTTGTTGATTGGCCATCTTGGATCTCTCCCACAGAAAGGGTTTCTAAGCTGCTGCTTACACACATCAGTTTACCTCTTTAAGTTGAATCCACGCATTGACCTTCATTCTGTTACATAGCTCTGTTTTGGGTTTATTGTGAGATATTTCCCTTTACAGCCTAAAGTTCCTTTCAGTCGGGAATGTCCGTTTTTAGATTCACACTAGAAAGGTTTCTTAACTGCTGCATATAAACTTCAGATTATTTCTGTGAGACGAATACACACATTGACAACGTTTCTGTTAGATAGCCTCGTTTTTCATTTTAGACCGAGATATTCCCCTTTACAGCATATACTCCCATTCAGTTGGGAATGTCCGTTTTTGGATTCTCTACAGAAAATATTTCTAAACTGCTACATACACACATCTATTCAACTCTGTAATTGAATGCACACATTAACAAGCATTCTGTTAGATATCTCCGTTTTGTTCTTAGAGCGAGAATTTCCCTTTCAGTCCAGGATGTCCATTTTTAGACTTACCATAGAAATGGTTTCTAAACTGCTGTATAGACATATCAGTTTATCTGTGTAAGAAGAGTGCACACATTAACAATCATTCGGTAAGATAGCCTCGTTTTGGTGTTAGACCGAGATATTTCCCCTTACAGCCTACTCTACCATTCAGTCGGGAATGCCTGTTTTTAGATTCTCCAAAGAAAGGTTTCTAAAATGTTGCATACGCACTTCAGTGTAATCTGTATGTTGAATGCACACATTGACAAGCATTCTGTTAGATAGCTCCGTTTTGGTTTTACAGTGAGATATTTCCATTTACAACCTAAAATCCCATTAGAAGGTTTTGTCCACTTTTTGGTTCTACACAGAAAGGGTTTCTAAACTGCTGCATACACCCATCAGTGTGTCTCTGTATGTTGACAGAACACACTGACAAGCATTCTGTTAGCTAGTTCCGTTTTGGTTTTAGTGCGAGACAATCCCCATAAAAGCCAATACTCCCATTCATTCGTGATTGTGCTTTTAGATTCTCCACAGAAAGGGTTTCTAAACTGCAGCATACACTCATCAGTTTTACTCTGTGAGTTGAATGCACACAGTGACAAGCATTTTGTAAGATAGCTCTATTTTGGTTTTATGGTGAGATATTTCCCTTTACAGCCTATACTCCTATTCAGTCGGGTATGTCCTTCTTTAGATTCCCCACAGAAAGGATTTCTAAACTGCTGTATACACAAATCATTTCAACTCTGTAAGTTGAATGCAAACATGAAAAAGCATTCTGTTAGATAACTCCGTTTTCGTTTTAGAACTAGATATTTAATTTAATAGCCTTTATCCCATTTTATCTAGAATGACCATTTTTAGATTCTCCAAAGAAAGGGTTTCTAAACACTTACATACACATATCAATTTAACTCTGTAAGTTGAATGCCCACATTGGTAAGTATTAAAATGCATCATTTCAGTTTTGGAGCAAGGTATTTCTCTTTACAGCATATACTCCCATTCAGTTGGGAAAGTCCGTATTTAGATTCTCCACAGAAATGGTTTCTATACTGCTGCCTACACACATCAGTTTACTTCTGTTAGTTGAATGCACACATTGACAAGCATTCTGGTAGATAGCTCTGTTTTCGTTTTAGGGCAGGATGTTTCCCTTTACAGACTATAGTCCCATTCAGTCAAGATTATCTGTTTTTAGTTTTTTTTAGAAAGGTTTTCTAAACTGCTGCCTACACACATCAGTTTACCTCTGTAAGTTCAATGCCCTCATTGACAAGCATTCTGTTAGGTACCTCTGTTTTGGTTTTAGGGCGAGATATTTCCCTTTACAGCCTGTTCTCCCATTCAGTCGGAAATGTCTGTTTTTATATTCTCCACAGAAACGGTTTCAAAACTGCTGCATACACACCTCAGTTTACTTCTGTCAGTTGAATGCACATATTGACAAGCATTCTGTTAGATAGCTCCATTTTGGTTTTAGAGCTAGATATTCCCCTTTACAACCTGTACCCCCATTCAGTCAGGATTACCCATTTTTAGATTCTCCTGAGAAAGTTTTTCTAAACTGCTACCTGCACACATCAGTTTACTTCTGTTAGTTGAATGCACACATTGACAAACATTCTGTTAGATAGCTCTGCTGTTGTTTGAGAGTGAGATATTTCCCTTTACAGCCTATATACTCATTTAGTTGAATTAGATTCTCCACGGAATGTGTTTCTAAGTTACCGCTTACACACGTCTGTTTAACTCTGTATGTTGAATGCACACATTGACAGCATTCTATTAGATAGCTCTGTTTTGGTTTTAGAGCGAGATATTTAACTTAACAGCCTTTACTCCTGTTCTATGTGGAATGACTGTTTTTAGATTCTCCAAAGAAATGGTTTCTAAACAGTTGCATACACACATCAGTTTAACTCCGTAAATTGAATGTACACATTGACAATCTGTTAGTTTGCATCATTTCAGTTTTATAGGGAGATATTTCCCTTTACAGCCTATTCCCCCATTCAGTCGAAAATGTCCGTTTTTGTATTCTCCACAGAAATGGTTTCAAAACTGCTGCATACACACATCAGTTTACTTCTGTTAGTTGAATGCACACATTGATAAGCATTCTGTTAGCTCCATTTTGGTTTTAGAACAAGATATTCCCCTTTACAACCTGTACCCCCATTCAGTCAGGATTGTCCGTTTTTAGATTTTCCTGAGAAAGTTTTTCTAAACTACTGCCTGCGCACATCAGTTTACTTCTGTTAGTTGAATGCACACATTGACAAGCATTCTGTCAGAAAGCTCTGTTTTGGTTTTAGAGTGAGATGTTTCCCTTTACAGCCTATATGCCTGATGGGTCCTTAATATCTGTTTTTAGATTCTCCACAGAAAGGGTTTCTAAAGTATTGCATATACACATCAGTTTAACTCTGTAAGTTGAATGCACACATTGACAGCATTCTGTTAGATAGCTTCGTGTTGGTTTTAGAGCGAGATATTTCCCTTTTCAGCCTACACTCGCATTCTGTCAGGAATGTCCGTTTTAGATTCTCCACAGAAAGGGTTTCTAAAATGCTGCAAACACCCATCCGTTTAACTCTGTAACTTGTATGCACACAGTGACAGGAATTCTTTTAGAGCTCCCTTTTGCTTTAAGAGAGAGATATTTCCATGTACAGCGTATAGTTCCATTCAGTCGGGAATGTGCGTTTTTAGATTCTCCACAGAAAGGGTTTCTAAACTGCTTTATACACACATCAGTTTATCTTTCTAAGTTGAATGCACACATTGACAAGTATTCTGTTAAATAGTTACGTTTTGGTTTTAGAGTGAGATATTTCCCTTTATACCATATACTCCCATTCAGTCGGGAATATCCGTTTTTAGATTCTCCACAGAAAGGGCTTCTAAGGTGCTGCATACACACATCAGTTTATCTCTTTAAATGAATGCACGCATTGACAAGCATTCTGTTAGATACCTCAGTTTTGGTTTTAGAGAGAGATAATTCCTTTTACATCGTATAATTACATTTAATCAGGAATGTCCCTTTTTAGATTCTCCACAGAAAGTGTTTCTAAACTGCTGCATATACACATCAGTATAAGTCTGTAACTTAATGCCAACATTGACAAGTATTCCATTAATTTGCTCCATTTTTTTTTAGCGAGATATTTCCCTTTAAAGCTTATACTCCCATTCAGTTTGTAATGTCCTTTATAAGATTCTCCACAGAAAGAGATTCTGAACTGCTGCATGCACACATCAGTTTAACTCTGTTACTTGAATGCAACCATTGACTAGCATTCTGCTAGACAGCTCTGTTTTGTTTTAGAGCGAGATATTTTCCTTTATAGCCTATACTCCCATTCAATCGGGAATGTCTGTTTTTATATTATCCATGGAAAGGGTTTCTAAACTGCTGCATACACACATCAGTTTAACAGTGTAAGTTGAATGCTCAGATTTACAAGAATTCTGTTAGACAGCTCTGTTTTGGTTTTCTTGCATGATATTTCCCTTTACAGCCTGTAATCTCACTCAGTACGTGATGTCTGTTTTTAGATTCTCTACAGAAAAGGTTAGTAAACTGTGGCATACACTCATCACTTTAACTCTGTGCATTGATTGCACACGTTGACAAGCCTTCGGCTAGATTGTCCCATTTTGGTTTTAGAGCGAGATATTTCCCATTACATACTATACTACCATTCACTCATGAATGTCCAAAAACAGATCCTAGAAGAACGTGTTTGTAACTTGCTGACTGAAAACCTAGATTTGACTCTCTTACTTGAACGAACACAGCAGAGGAGTTTCAAAGATACGTTTCTTCTGTGTTTTAAATGCAGTCTTACTGCTAATTCTTATATGCCTGGATTTGACTGGAAATGTCTGTTTTTATGTCCTCCACAGAAAGGGTTTCTAAACTACTGCCTACAAACATCAGTTTTACTCTGTAAGTTGAATGCACACATTGACAAACATTCTGTTAGATAACTCCGTTTTGGTTTTAAGCGAGATATTTTCCTTTAGATCCTATGCTCCCATTCAGTTGGGAATATCCATTTTTAGATTGTCCACAGAAATGGTTTCTAAACTGCTGCATACACACGTCAGTTTATCTCTGTAAGTCGAATGCACACATTGACTAGCATTCGGTTAGATAGCTATGTTTTTGTTTTAAAGTAAGATAGTTCCCTTTACAGCCTATTCTCCAATTCAGTTGATAATGGCCGTTGTTAGATTCTCCACAGAATGGGTTTCTAAACTACTGCAAACACACACCAGTTTAACTCTGTAGTTGAAAACACACATTGACATGCATTCTGTTAGAAAGCTCCGTTTTGGTTTTAGAGCCAGATATTTCCCTTTACAGCCTATAATTCCATTGACTCGGCAATGTTCAAACGCAGCTCCTAGAATAAACCTATTTATAACTCGCTGAATACGGACCTATATTCGACTCTCTTAGTTGAATGAACACACATCAGAGCATTTTGAAAGATACGTTTCTTCTGTGTTTTAGATGCAGTTTTATTCCTCTTTCTTATATGCAGGGATTTGGCTAGAAATTTCTGTGTTTAGATTCTCTACAGAAAGGGTTTCTTTACTTCTGCACAGACACCTCAGTTTAACATTGTCAGGTGAATGCACACATTGACAAGCATTCTCTTAGATAGCTCCATTTTGCTTTTATAACCATATATTTCCCTTCACAGCCTATCATCCCATTCACTTGGGTATGTCCTTTTCTAGATTATCCACAGAAGGGGTTTCTAAACCTCTGCATAAACACATCAGTTTAACTCTGTAAGTTGAATGTACACATTGGCAAGTGTTCTGGTAGATAGCTTCGTTTTGGTTTTAGAGTGAGATATTTGCCTTTACTGCTCATACTCCCATTATGTCAGTAGTGTCCATTCTTAGATTTTCCACAGAAAGGGTTTCTAAACTGCTGCGTACACACATCAGTTTACCTCTGTAGGTTGAATGCACACATTGACAAGCATTCTGTTAAATAGCTCCACTTTGGTTTTAGAGCACAATATTTAGATTTACAACCTAGGCTCTCACGCAGTCAGAATGGTCTGTTTTAAGATTCTCCACAGAAAGGGTTTCTAAACTGCCGCATACACACATCAGTTTACATCTGTAAGTTGAATGCACACATTGGAAAGCATTCTGATAGATAGTTCCGTTTTGATTTTAGAGCTAGATATTTCCCTTTACAGCCTATACTTCCATTCAATCGAGAATGTCTCTTTTTAGATTCTACACAGAAAGGTTTTCTAATATGCTACCTCCAAAATCAGTTTAATTGTGTATGTTAAATATACACATTGACAAGCATTCTGTTAGATAGCTCCGTTGTGGTTATATAGCGGGATATTTCACTTTACAGCTTGTACTCCCACTCAGTCGGTAATGTCCATTTTACATTCTACACAGAAATGGTTTCTATGCTGTTGCATACACACATCAGGTTAACTCTGTGAGTTGAATTCACACATTGAGAATCATTCTATTTGATCGCTCCATTTTGGTTTTACAGTAAGATATTTCACTTTACAGTCTATACCTCCAGTCATTCGGGAACGTCCATTTTTATATTCTTCATAGAAAGAGTTTCTAAACTGCTGCATACACATATTAGTTTAACTCTAAGTTGAATGCACCCACCGGCAAGCATTCAGTTTGAATTTCCGTTTTTGTTTTAGAGTGAGATATTTCCATTTACAGCCTATAGTCCCATTTAATCGGGAAGGTGTTTTTAGATCCTCCATAAAAGGGTTTCTAAACTGCGACATAGACACATCATTTTATCTCCGTAGTTTGAATGTACACATTGACATGCGTTCTATTATATAGCTCTGTTTTCTTTTTAGAGCAATATATTTCAATTTATGGCCTATCCTCACATTCAGTCGAGAAGGTCCATTTTTAGATTCTCCACAGAAATTGTTTCTAAACTGCTGCATACATACATGAGTATAACTCTGTAAGTTGAATGCATACATTGACATGCATTCTGATAGACAGCTTTGTTTCGGTTTTAGAGCGAGATATTTCCATTTACAGAATATACTCCCATTCAGTCAGGAAGTCTGTTTTTAGATTCTTCACAGAAAAAGTTTCTAAACTGCTGCATACACACATCAGTTTAACTCTGTAAGTTGAATGCACACATTGACAAGCATTCTGTTAGATACCTCCGTTCTGGTTTTATTGTGAGATATTTAACTTTACAGCCTATACTCTCATTCAGTCAGGTATGTTTGACTTTAGATTCTCCAGTGAAAGTTTTTCTATGCTGCTGCATATACACATCACATTATCTCTGTTAGTTCAATGCGCACATTGATAAGCATTCCCTTAAATTGCTCTTTTTAGGTTTTAGAGGGAGATATTTCCCTTTACAACCTATATCGGGAATATCCATTTCCAGATTCTCCACAGAAATGGTTTCTAAACTACTGCATACACACATCAGTTTATATCTGTACGTTGAATGCACACATTGAGAAGCATTCTGTTAGACAGCACCATTTTGGTTTTAGAGCACGATATTTCCTTTTACAACCTGTACTCCCATTCACTCAGGAATGTATGTTCTTAGATTCTCCACCGAAATGTTTTCTTAGCTGCTGCATACATACATCACTTTAACTCTGCAAGCTGAATTGACACATTGACAATAATTCTCTTCAATAGCTCCGTTTTGGATTCAGAGCGAGATATTTCCTTTTACAGCCTATACTCGCATTCACTCGGGAATTTCACCTTTTAGCAGAAACGTATTTTAACTCGCTGAATCCAAACGAAGATTTGAGTCTTAGTAGAAAGTACTCACAGCAGAGCAGCTTGAAAGATACTTTTCTCCTTTTTTTTTTTTGAAGCAGTTTTCTGCTTTTTTTATATGCTGGGATTTGACTGGAAATGTCTGTTATTAGATTTAACACAGAAAGCATTTCTAAACTGCTGCATACACACATCAGTTTAACTCTGTTAGTTCAATGCACACATTGAGAAGCATTCTGTTAGATGGCTCTGATTTGGTTTTAGAGCGAGATATTTTCCTTTCAGCCTATACTCCCATTTGGTCAGGAATATCCGTTTTCAGATTCTCCATGGAAAGGGTTCTAAACCGCTCATATACAAATCAGTTTAACTTTGTAAATTGAATGCACACATTAACAAGCATTCTGTTAGATATGTCCGTTTTGATTTTACAGCAAAATATTTCTCTTTGCAGCCTATATTTCCAATCAGTCCGGAATGTCCAGTTTTAGATTCTCCACAGAAAGGGTTTCCAAACTGCAGCTTACATATCAGTTTGCCTCCATAAGTTGAATGCACACCTTAAAACTCATTCTATTAGATATCTCCATTTGTAATTGAGAGTGAGATATTTCCCTTTACGGCGTATAATCCTATTCAGTCAGGAAAGTCCGTTTTTAGATCATCCACAGAAAGGGTTTCGAAACTGCTGCATACACACATCAGGTTAACTCTGTAAATTGAATACACACATTGGCAAGTATTCTGTTAGAAACTACGTTTTGGTGTTAGAGTGAGTTATTTCCCTTTACAGCCTATACTTCCATTCAGTCGGGAATGTCCATTTTTAGATTCTCCACAAAAATTGTTTCTACACTTCTGCATTCACACATCAGTTTTACTCTGTAAGTTGAATGCACACATTGACATGCATTCTGTTAGTTATGTCCAGTTTGGTTTTAGTACAAGATATTTCCCTTTACAGCCTATACTCCCAGTCAGTCGGAAATATCCATATTCAGATTCACCACAGAAAGGGTTTCTAAACTGTTGCATACACAATAGTTTAGCAATGTAAGTTGCATACACTCATTGACAAAGATTCTGTTAGATAGCTTCATTCTGGTTTTAGAGCGAGATATTTTCATTACAGTCTATCCTCCCATTCAGTCGGGAATGTTGGTTTTTAGATTCCCCACAGAAATTTTTTCTAAACTGCTGCATACACACATCAGTTTAGTACCGTAAGTTGAATGCACACATTGACAAGTGTTCTGTTAGATAGCTCCCTTTTGTTTTTTAGTGAGAGATTGCCCTTTACAGCCTGTACCCCCATTCAGTCAGGAATGTCCATTCTTGGATTCTCCACAGAAAGGGTTTCTAACTTGCTGCATACACACCTTAGCTTTACTCTGTACGTTTAATGCACACATTGACAGGCATTCTGTAAGTTAGTCCCGTTTTGGTTGTAGAATCATATATTTCCCTTTGCAGCCAATACTGCCATTCACTCGGGAATGTCCGTTTTTAGATTCTCCACAGAATGTGTTTCTAACCTTCTGCAAATACGCATCAGTTTAACTGTGTATTTTGAATTCTCACATTGACAATTATTCTGTTAGATACCTCCATTTTGTTTTTAGCTCCATTTTGTTTTCCGTATTTCCCTTTACAGCCTTTACTCCCATTCAGTCGGAATGTCTGTTTTTAGATTTTCCACAGAGCGGGTTTCTAAACTGCTGCATACACACATCAATTTAAGTCTGTACATTGAAAGCAAAAGTTTAGAAGCATTATGTTAGATAGCTCCGTTTTGATTTTAGAGTGAGATATTTCCCTTTACAGCCTATATTCCCATTCAATCTGGAATGTCCACACGCAGCTCCGAGAATAAACTTGTTTGTAGCTCGCTGAATCGAAACCTAGATTCGACTCTCTTTGTTGACCGAACACACAGCAGAGAAGTTGGAAACATAAGTTTCTTCTGGGTTTTAGACGCAGCCTTACTGTTATTTCTTATATGCCGGGATTAGGCTGGAAATGATTGTCTTTAGATTATCTGTAGAAACGGTTGCTAAACTGCTGCATACACATGTCCATTTAACTCCATTAGTTGAATGCACACTATGACAAGCATTCTGTTAGACAAATCCGTTCTGGAATTAGAGTGAGATATTACCATTTCCAGCCTATACTTCCATTCACTTGAGAATTTCAGATTTTAGATTTTTCACAGAAAGCATTTCTAAAGTGCTGCATACACACATCTGTTTAACTCTGTCAGATGAATGCACGCATTGACAACCACTCTGTTATTAGCTCCATTTTGGTTTTAGAGCGAGATGTTTCCCTTTACAGCCTATATTCTGACTCACTTGAGAATACCTGTTTTTAGATTATCCTTTGAAAGATTTTCTAAACTGCTG
The DNA here is from genome assembly GCA_963573385.1 of Cacajao melanocephalus. Taxonomy (NCBI): domain Eukaryota; kingdom Metazoa; phylum Chordata; class Mammalia; order Primates; family Pitheciidae; genus Cacajao; species Cacajao melanocephalus. Next base: position 1,546 of record CAUYLG010056334.1, on the reverse strand, counting down.
CAAACACAATTCAGTTTAATTCTGTCAGTTTAATGCACACATTGACAAGCATTCTGTTAGATTGCTCCGTTTTGATTTTAGAGCAAGATATTTCCATTTGCAGCCTATTCTCCCATTCAGTAGGGAATATCTGTTTTTATATCCTCCACAGAAGGGGTTTCTAAACTGCTGCATACACACGTGAATTTTACCTCTGAAAGTTGAATGCACACATTGACATTCATTCTGTTAGGTAGCTCCGTTTTCGTTTTGAAGCCAGATATTTCCGTTTGCAGCATATACTCCCATTCACTCTGGAATTTCCAAATGCTGCTTCTAGAAGAAATGTGTTTCTCACTGGCTGAAACAAAGCATAGATGCAACTCCCTTAGTTGAACGAACATACAACAAAGCAGTGTACAATACACGTTTCTTCTGGGTATTCTCAAGCAGTTCCCTGACCCCCGTATATTCAAAGCGTCCCCTTATAAAGGAGAGATCTGACTGATATTTGGTGGGTATCCTCTGGGAAAAAGATAGCAGAAGAAGAAACTGGTAGTGACCTTTATTGTTCTGCAGCTGCTGCAGGTGATCCCCAGGCAAGTAGGTCCTGGAGTGGACCTCAGCATTCCTACAGCAGAAGGGCCAGACTGTTAGCAGGAAAACTAAGAACAGAAATAACTTCATCATCAACAAACCGGACTTTCACTCAGAGACCCAGTCTGAAAGTTAGCAACTACAAAGACGACATGGGGATAAATCTACAATGATGGGAAGAAACCAGTGCAAAAAGGATGAAAACAGCCAAAACCAGAACACCTCTCCTCCTACAAGGGACCACAACTCCTCACCAGCAAGGGAGCAAGGCTGGATTGAGAATGAGTGTGATGAAATGACAGAATCCAGCTTCAGAAGGTGGGTAAAAAAAACTTCTGTGAGCTAAAAGAACATGTTCTAACCCAATGCAAAGAAACTAAGAACGTTGAGAAAAGATTTGATGAAATGTGAACGAGAATGGTCAACTTAGAGTGGAATATAAGTGAATTGATGGAGCTGAAAGGCGCAACACGAGAACTTCACGAAGCATGCACAAGTTTCAACAGTGGAATTGACCAAACAGAAGAAAGGATATCAGAGGTCGAAGATCAACTCAGTGAAATAAACGGCAAAGGCAAGATTAGAGAAAAAAGGGAAACAAGGAATGAACAAAGTCTCCAAGAAATGTGGGACTATGTGAAAAGACGTAATCTACGTTTGATAGGTGTACCTGAATGTGTCGAAGAGAATGAATCCAAGCTGAAAAATAATCTTCAGGATGTTAACCAGGAAATCTTCCCCAACCTAGCAAAGCAGGCCAATATTCAAGTCCAGGAAATACAGAGAACACCACAAAAATGTTCCTCAAGAAGAGCAACCCCAAGGCACATAACCATCAGATTCACCAGGGTTGAAATGAAGGAGAAAATGCTAAGAGCAGCCAGAGAGAAAGGTCGGGTTACCCACAAAGCGAAGCCCATCAGACTCACAGCAGATCTCTCAGCAGAAACCCTACAAGCCAGAAGAGAGT
>CAUYLG010056332.1:0-26880 GCA_963573385.1 Cacajao melanocephalus | reverse complement strand
TTTTTTTTTTTTTTTTTTTTTTTTTTTTTTTATGAGAACACAGGGTACAGTGTTCTCATTTGGCAGTTTCTTCCTTCAGCACTTGAATATGTCACCCCACTCCCTCCTAATCTATATAGTTTCTGCTGAGAATTCTGTTGCCAGACAAATGGGAGCTTCTTTATATGTTATTTTCTTTCTTTTTTTTTGAGATGGAGTCTCACTCTGTGGCTTAGGCTGAAGTGCAATGGTGTGATCTTGGCTCACTGCAACCTCTGCCTCCTGGTTCAAGTGATTCTCCTGCTTCAGCCTCCTGAATAGCCAGGATTACACGTGCGCACCACCACACTTGGATAATTGTATTTTTAGTAGAGACGGGGTTTCACCATGTTGCCCAGGCTGGTTTTGAACTTCTGACCTCAAGTGATCTGCCCAACTTGGCCTCCCAAACTGCTGGGATTACAGGCATGAGCCACCGCACCTGGCCCATTATTTGCTTCTCTTGCTGCTTTTAGGATCCTCTCTTTACCTTCGAGAGTTTGATTATTATATACCTTGGTGCAGTTTCATTTGCATTGAATCTGTTTGGTGATGTTTGGCCTTTCTATACCTGGATAATTATATCTTTATCTAGGTTTGGAGAGTTTTCTGTGCTTATTTTTTGAATAAGATTTCTAGCCCTTGCTCTTTCTCGGTTCCCTCTTTAAGGCCAGTATCTTAGATTTGCTTTCTGAAGATAACAACAAAATTGATCATGCAGAAGAAAGAGTCAGTGAGCTTGAAGATAGGCTATTTGGAAATTTAGTTGGTTAATGTATTTCTTTGTTCCAAAATTTCTGTTTGACTTCTTTTATTTCAAGCTCTTTGTTAAATTTCTCTTATAAAAATTACTGAACTGATTTTCTGTGTTATCTTAGAGTTCCCTGAGTTTCCTCAAAACTGTTATTTTGTATTCTTGATCTGAAAGCTCATGTATCATTGCTTGTGGGGGATTGATCACTGGCTTATTACTTTGTTCATTTGGGAAGGTCATGGTTTCCATCTGCTGTTGTTTCTTATGAATATATCTCTATGGCTTCACATTGAAGGATATATTATTATGGATATATATCTGTGGCTTCACATTGAAGACATACTTCTAGAGTATGTCTGATTAGAAGTTCTGTGCAATTTGCTTGTTGAGTCCTCTTAACCCCAGATTGCTGTTTCCTTTTTGGCACTAGTTAGCCAAGATTTGCTGTAGTTCTCACAGAAGTTCCAAGCATTGCCCCAGATTAGGGGGCTGGGGCTCTGAAAGGGAATATCCCGCCTGTGTGGGAAGGCTGGCTAAGGTTAGTGGCCAGAGGACCCTTGGAGCGTGCTTCCTACAGCAAGGTGCTGCTGAATCGCCTCTCTGATTTGGCATCTCCTTTGCCTGAGGTAAAGAGCAGCTCCTGAGTTTCCCTGCTCTGGGGTTGCTAGCCACACCTCCACTGTTTGTCTCTAGCTGCCCTCAGAGGTTTTTCTCCTTCCAGACACTCACGATGCTTCCCATGGTTTCAGCAGGAATGGCTTTCTTACAAAGGAATCCAAGATAGTAAGAGAGCTGGCTGCCCACCTCAATCTTACTTCTTCCAGTGTAGAAACCGTGAGTCCAGGGGGACTTTTCTGCAAGGTGCCTGGCAGTTGGAGGAAGAGGTGTCACAGATAGAGGTGTCTGTTTCTCTTACCATCTAGTCACAGTTTTTCAATTCTTTGTGGCCCCAGAGATTAACACAGCCTCAGTTTTGAGTTCTAGGATATTGCTAGTAACAATCTTGGCACTGAATAGTTGTTTTAAATTTTTTGTAGGGGAGAATGAAGCCAAATCGCTTCTACTCCACCATTTTGGTGAGTGTCCTTTGAGTTTTCTATGTATACAAGCACACATGAGCGAAAAGAGATAGAAAATTAAATCTCATTTCCCCCTCACTATATATACAGTTTTTCCTATCTTATTTCATTCTCTAGAATAGCATTATCTAATAGAATTTCCTGTGACAATGGCAATGTTCTATAGTTGCACTGTCCATTATGGTAGCCACTGACCATGCGTTGCTATGGGGCACTTGAAATGTGGCTAGGGGACCAGCCGCGGTGGCTCACACTTATAACTCCAGCACTTTGGGAGGCCGAGGCGGGCAGATCACCTGAGGTCAGGAGTTCGAGACCAGCCTGGCCAACATGGTAAAACCCCGTCTCTACTAAAAAGACAAATATTAGCTGGGTTTGGTGGCACGTGCCTATAATCCCAGCTACACGGGTAGCTAAGTCACCAGAATCACTGGAACCCAGAAGGCGGAGGTTGCAGTGAGCCAAAATTGTGCCACTGCACTCCAGCCTGGGTGGCAGAGCAAGACTCCATCTCAAAAAAAAAAGTGGCTAGGGAGACTGAAAAGCTAATTTTTTCAATTTAATTTTAATGTATTTAAATGTAGACAGCCACATGTGGCTAGTAGCAACCATATTGAACAGTACAGCTCTAGAATATCTAAAGTAATATTAAATAATAATGACAATAATACATGTGTTTGTATAGTCCTACTTTTCATTAAAATTATTTTAGTCTTTTGCTACTTAGTCTTTTAGTCTTCTGCTACTATTTGCTTTTGCATTTTTGGTAAATAAACCAGGATATTTAGGTAGATTTTTAAAATTTTTCTTAGAATTTTTCTTAGGAATTCCCACTAAATTTTATCAAATTCTTTTATTTATTTATATAATCATAGGGCTTTCTCCTTTAATTTGGTGATATAACATGTTATAATGAGAGATTTTCTTATGCCTAACCACCTTTATATATACATATATATATATATATATTTTTTTAAAATTATACTTTAAATTCTGGGGTACATGTGCAGAATGTGCAGGTTTGCTACACAGGTATACACATGCCATGGTGGTCTGCTGCACCCATCAACCTGTCATCTACATTAGGTATTTCTCCTAATGCTATCCCTCCCCTAGCCCCCCATCCCCTGACAGGCCCCAGTGTGTGATGTTCCCCTCCCTGTGTCCATGTGTTCTCATTGTTCAACTCCCACTTATGAGTGAGAACATGTGGTGTTTGGTTTTCTGTTCTTGTATTAGTTTGCTGAGAATGATGTTTTCCAGCTTCATCCATGTCCCTGCAAAGGACATGAACTCATCTTTTTTATGGCTGTTTAGTATTCCATGGTGTATATGTGCCACACTTTCTTTATCCAGTCTATCAATGATGGGCATTTGGGTTGGTTCCAAGTCTTTGCTATTGTGAACAGTGACACAATAAACATATGTGTGCATGTGTCTTCAGAGTAGAATGATTTATAATCTTCTGGGCATATACCCAGTAATGCGATTGCTGGGTCAAATGATATTTCTAGTTCTAGATCCTTGAGGAATCACCACACTGTCTTCCACAATGTTTGAACTAATTTACACTCCCACCAACAGTGTAAAAGTGTTTCCATTTCTCCACATCCTCTCCAGCATCTGTTGTTTCCTGGCTTATTAATGATCACCATTCTAACTGGTGTGAGATGGTATCTCAATGTAACCACCCTTATATTACTGGAATAAACCCTGCTTTGTTATAGTCTAGCTTGTTATGAAGTGATTTTAAAATACAAATTAAAATGGGGTATATAGCAAATGGAATACTATTCAGCCATAAAAATGAATAAAATATTGTCATTAATGGCAAAATGGATGCTCCTGGAGAGCATTACTTTAAGTGAAATAAGTCATTCAAAAAAATACAAAATACGAAAATTAGCCAGGTGTGGGGGTGTATGCCTGTAATCCCAGCTACTCGGGAGTTTGAGGCAGGAAAATTGCTTGAACCCGGGAGGTGGAGGTTGCAGTGAGCCGAGATCACACCATTGCACTCTGGCCTGGGCAACAAGAGCGAAACTCTGTCTCAAAAAAAAAAAAAAAAAAAAAAAGAAATGAGTCAGGCACAGAAAGATAAATATCACAAGTTCTCACACTCATGTGTGAGAGCTAAAAATATTGATCTCATAGAAGCAGAAAATAGAATAAAGGTTACTAAAACCTAGTAAGAGGAGGGGACAAGGGGAATGGGGAGAGGTTGGTTAGTGAATACAAAATTACAGTTAGATAGGAGAAATAAGTTCCGGTTTTCTATTGCACAGTAGGGTGACTGTAACTAACAATAATTTATTGTATATTTTCAAGTAGCTAGAAGAGAGGGTTTTGAATGTTCACAACACAAAGAAATGATAAGTGTTTGAGGTGATGCATATGTTAAGTACCCTGATTTGATCATTACACATTGTATACATGTATCAAAATATCACCCTGTATCCCATAAATATGTACAATTATGATGTGTCAATTAAAAATTAAAAATAATAAAAATTAAAAATAAAGTAGGTAGAGCTCTAATATTATAGCTTTTTTTCTACTGCCTATAAACCAATGGCTGAATCATGTATTTTGTTAATACCTGTAAATAAATGTAACTACTTTTTCAAATGGAAAAAATATTATTTTAAAATAAAAATTATATCTCATATAATTCAATCAGTACCTAGATTTTTTCATTTCTCAGCCATCTGTGACAAGTTAGAAATCTGTGCCCCCTGTTGGACATCGATCACCATTACATAGAGCCCAGGACACTTAAGATGCACTTAGGATCTTACCATGCATATTCAATTGTTCATTCAAAAAGTAAGAAGATAAAATTGAACTGTGGGAAAAACAGAGAAAAGGCAAATAAACCTAGAATTCCTTCTCCAGACATAGGCTAGGCAATTCTTTGAAAATGATAAAAATGACCAGGTTCACTCAATGTTCTTGTACCACGTAGAATTTTTCTAGTGTTTCAATAGGAATAAAAATGACAGTTATTTTATCTTTATTTTTTATTATTTTAATTTTTTAATTTTTTAATTTTTTTTTTTAAGATGGGGTTTAACCATATTGGTTAGGCTGGTCTCGAACTCCTCACCTCAGGTGATCCACCCGCCTCAGCCTCCCAAAGTGCTGGGATTACAGGCGTGAGCCACCGCGCCCAGCTATGACAGTAATTTTAATTCTACTGAGAAGCTCCTAGGAAGAAGCAGCAAAAGGCACACAAGACAGATAAATTAAAAATTATTGCAGAAGTAACCATTCAAGCAATGTTATAGTTGGTGGATTTTAAAAATGGGAGAATATTCACTGAAATATATAGTATCTTCTAAATACTCTAAAAATTAAAATTTCTGGTCCGGTGCGGTGGCTCAGACTGTAATCCCAGCACTTTGGGAGGCCTAGGCGGGCAAATCACGAGGTGAGGAGTTTGAGACCAGCCTGACCAACAAACACGGTAAAACCCTGTCTTTACTAAAAATGCAAAAAATTAGACGGGTGTGGTGGTGGGCGCATGTAATCCCAGCTACTCGGGAAGCTGAGGCAAGAGAATCTCTTGAACATGGGAGGCAGAGGTTGCAGTGAGCTGATATCGGGCCACTGCACTCCAGCCCGGGTGACAGTGTGAGACTCTGTCCCCCCCCCAAAAAAATTAAAATTTCTCCTAAATAAAAGCAATAAGGGAAATAAAAGGTCATCCCCAGCAGAAGTAAAGTACTATTAGCTAGAACTCATTTGGGGGTATAAGAATTAAAAATAAGAATGGAGAAGAATAGAGTAAAAATGATGCTGATATTTATAGAAGGCCCAAATAAAGCATCTTAATTCTGTTTACCTGAATAACATACTCAGTACCCTCAGAGTTGTTACCAGTGTTGCCATGGCAAAGGCACAGGCTGTGAAAAGGGCAGCTTCTCCAATTTCCACTGCATACGTGACACAAAGTTCATGGTCAAGCAAGATGATGTGACTATAAACAAAACTCAGTGTCTCTGTACTGTTTTAACACATACTACAGTTTTTTCTTTTTTTTAAATTATTTTTAGAGTATATGATTTTGCCTAATATACTACGGTTTTTAAAGTCCAGCCCATGTAAAGAATCAAAAGCTCTTAGACACACACTTGTGTTATGTAAACTCTGAATTTCTACCAGATTTCAGCTGAGCCCTATCTTTTTTTTTTTTTTGGATTAAATAAATCCCACAGCAGCTGTATAGTTCTTACTGATTCTCTAGTAATTTGTATCATTATTCTAGAGAGAAAAGACTAAAAGTTTTTGTAGATTGATAGTTACTAACATTTTATAACCCACTAATCAAAATATAAGAAATTGCACAAATGACTGGTAAAAATAAGGAGCAAATCTATCATGTTTCCTAGAGAAATGGGTTGCAGATAAGCATTTCATTTCTATTTTACTGTGATTAAGAAAGTGCTACTTCTGCCAGATCAAAAGACTAAAATGGCAGGATTATATTGAAAGTCTCACAAACAGTCCCAATTTCTAGGGTCTGACATCAACTTTATCCTTGTCTCTTTCTTTGTTTCCAGAATGCCCCACTTATTTGGACCATTTTCCTTGGAAAGTTGCTTCCCTATAGTATAGCCTTGAGTTGTGAGATTCAACTGTAAATCCAAGCCAAGCAACAGAAGTGAAGGTATGTTTGCTTAGACAGAAACTAATCAGATTATAGGGGAGAGATAGAAATATATTCCCCTCCTTTTTTTTTTTTTTTTGAAACAGAGTTTCACTCTGTTGCCCAGGCTAGAGTGCAGTGGCATGATCTTGGCTCACTGCAACCTCTGCCTCCCAGGCTCAAGCCATCTTCCCACCTCAGCCGCCCAAGTAGCTGGGACTACAGGTGTGCGCCATCACATCCAGCTGATTTTATTATTATTATTATTATTGGTAGAGACAGGGTTTTGCCATGTTTCAGGATGGTCTCAAACTCCTGACCTCAAGTGATCCACCCTCCTCAGCCTTCCAAAGTGCTGGATTACAGGTGTGAGCCACCACACCTAGCCTTATGCCTGAGTACTTTTGTTTAACCATTCGCCTGTTATGGACATGTGGGTTGTTTCTAGTTTTTTGTTATTATGAATAAAGTTGCTATGAACATTTGTGTACAGGTTTTTGTGTGCACATCAGTTTCATTTCTTTGGTATAAATTCCCAAGTATGTGATTTCTGGTTTATATGGTAATGGCTTGGTTAGTTTTTTAATAAACTGTTAAGCAGTTTTCTGGGGTGTCTGTACCATTTATGCTCATTTCAAGATCATTGATAGAGTTTCTTTGCATCAAAGCCAACATTTGATGTATTCACTATTTTTTATTTTAAACCATTCTGATAGGTAGGTAGTGATATCTTGTGGATATATTTTAAAAATTTGCATTTTCCTAATGGCTGATGATGTTGCAACATCTTTTCATCTGTTTATTTGCCATCTGTCTATCTTCTTTGGTGCATTTCTGTTTATGCCTTTTGCCAATTTTCTAAATGGATTTTTTTTTTTGGCTATTGAGTTTTGAGATATATGTGTATATATATATATGTGTGTGTGTATATATATACGTGTGTGTATATATATGTGTATATATATACATGTGTGTATATATATGTGTATATATATACATGTGTGTGTATATATGTGTATATATACATGTGTGTATATATATGTATATATATACGTGTATACATATATGTGTATATATATACGTGTATATATGTGTGTATATATACGTGTATACATATGTGTGTATATATATATGTGTATACATATGTGTGTATATATACGTGTATACATATGTGTGTATATATACGTGTATATATATGTGTGTATATATATACATGTATATATATATATATATTCTAAATTCTTTGACAGTTATATGGTTTGGAAATATTTTCCCCTAGTCTGTAGCTTGTATTTTCATCCTCTTAGCAGGCTCTATCAAAGAGTAAAAGTTTTAAATTTTCATGAGGCCCAATTAATCAATTTTTCCTTTTATGGATCATGTCATATCTGAGAACTCCATGGCCGCTTGCCTCGGCCTCCCAAAGTGCTGGGATTACAGGTGTGGGCCACGGCGCCCAGCACAATTCTTTTTTTTTTTTTTTTCTGAGGCAGAGTCTCATTCTGTCACCCAGGCTGGAGTGCAGTTATGTCATCGCAGCTCACTGCAGCCTTGACCTCTTTGGTCCTGGTGATCCTCCCACCTCAGCCTCCAGAGTAGCTGGGACTACAGGTGCATGCCACCACAACTGGCTAGTTTTAAAATTTTTTGTAGAGATGGAGGTGTTGCAATGTTGCCTAGGCTGGTCTTGAACTCCTGGGTTCAAGGGATCCTCCCACCTTGGTCACCCAAAGTGCTGGGATTACAGTAATGGTAGTAATCTGTCAATTCTAGAGTCACTGTGCCCAGTCTGAGATATACTATTGATAATTTTTTATTATAGAAAAGCGGAGGTTGCAGTGAGTCAAGATTTCGCCACTGCACTCCAGCCTGGGCAACAGAGCAAGACTCTGTCTCAAAGAAAAGTAAGTAAATATATGTCTAGGCCTATATGACTATGTGTATGGGAGTGTGCATGTAATTATGGGAGGAAATGAGATTTTACTGAGTAAATTCTGGAAAAGGAGAAACTCTGAATTCTTGTTGACTTATTCTAAACCTGACTGTGATCCATGAAAGAAAAAGATTTAAAATATTGTTCTGCTGGCTTCTCAACACAAACTTGTTTTTTAAATGAGCATTGGGTTAAATGTAATTCCAATAGGTTGTAAAATGAAGAACACTTACTGAATATTAATCCAGCCCACCAGAATCATTTCTTCAGGTATGCATCACCACTGTGAACTTTAGGATCCCTCCAAAAGGGATAAAAACTTTAGGTATCCCTCCAAAAGGTATGAAAAATAGTAATCTATCAATTATAGAACACTGTAATATAATAAAGTAATGCTAAAACTATTTATATTTTTCATCAGGGGTAAAGATAATTTAAAATTTTAACTGTTTGGGCGGATCACGAGGTCAACAGATCAAGACCATCCTGGCCAGCATGGTGAAACCCCGTCTCTACTAAAAACACAAAAAAATTAGCTGGGCGTGGTGGCACATGCCTGTGGTCCCAGCTACTCGGGAGGCTGAGGCAGAAGAATCGCTTGAACCCAGGAGGCAGAGGTTGCAGTGAGCCGAGATTTCGCCACTGCACTCCAGCTTGGTGACAGAGCAAGACTCTGTCTCAATAAAAAGAAAAATAAAAATTTAACTGTTTTTCATAAGCTGTAGTAAGGAGATTGAATTCTTTCTTATTACATTCATAAATCTTCTTTTATTCCACTTATAGAACAAGATATTTACATGTATTTTTATAAAATGTAAATGCATGTTGACCACAAAACGTTTAAAAAAATACAGAGGCCAGGCATGGTGGCTCACACCTGTAATCCCAGCACTTTGAGAGGCTGAGGCGGGCAGATCACGAGGTCAGGAGTTTGAGACCAGCCTGACCAACATAAAAATACAAAAATTAGGCTGGGCGCGGTGGCTCAGGCCTGTACTCCTAGCACTGTGGGAGGCCGAAGTGGGTGGATCACCTGAGGTCAGGAGTTCAAGACCAGCCTGGCCATCATGGTGAAACCCCATCTTTAAAAAAAAAAAATACAAAAATTAGCCAGGCATGGTGGTGCACCTGTAATCCCAGCTACTCAGGTAACTGAGGCAGGAGAATTGCCTGAACCCAGGAGGTGGAGGTTGCAGTGAGCCAAGATTGCGCCACTGCACTTCAGCCTGGGTGACAGAGCGAGACTTTGTCTCAAAAAAAAAAAAAAAAAATACAGAAAAGCGCAAAGAAGAAAATGTGCTAGTGGAAAAGAAAAGCAAGAGGAAGAGAATAAAAGCTAAATAATCAGCCTTTTAAAAATTTAGACATTGTTGTACTAGTTTTAATAGGACAACTGCTTATCATTTTAGTACAGCCCATCTTCCGTAAGATAGTTTCTGCCAATGAAATTGCTGGATCTGAGAGTTGCAACTAGACCATTGTAGAAGCCAGAGTGGCCAGACATTGTCTTCTTCCAGCAATGATTCCCTATTGGAGTAATATACTGAGATGGGCAATTTTCCCTAATATAGAGTCCTGAATTTAAGTAACATTAACAAATACGACAGAGTGGGGAACTCCCAAGTTCTCTCCCTTCACAAAAGCAGAAAATAAACTGTCAAACAGTGTCCAAATCAACTTTATCAGAGCTCTGGAAACTAATCAAAAACTTATGACAACTATACTTGTTCGTGATGTCATGGAAAATGGCAAAATAGGGAACCCCAGGGCTCCATCCCTCCAAAAACAAATAATAAACTGGCAAAAACTGTCAATTTTTGCACAACTCTGGAACTTAATTGAAAACTTACAACAAGCAAGGGAAAGCTTGATGAAGAAAGAGGCAGCCACATTGCAGTAAAAGAATGCTGTGGTGTTTTTAATCGCCTGCTTCCAACTCCCCGCTTTAGATTAGATCAGCAGCAGACTGAAGGTAGCATCCCACCCTCTTGGTATAACTTTATAGTGCCAGAGGGAGCAATGCAGACCTTATTCCCAAATGTTGTGATTTTGTGCTTCATCTTGACTAGTGGTTCCCTCAAGAACTGGTGCAAGGGCCTGCCTCATTTCACCCAACTTGGAGCATTCTCAGAAGTGGTGGCTTTTGCTGAAAGTATTTGAAGGCCCAGTATTGTCTGAAGCAGCCTGGGGAAAGAGGTAACAGTCAGAACAAATAATAGACTGAAGGAAGGAAGAAGATCGGAAAGGAAATATGTGGCGAAATAAGGGCTTTTAACAGCGCCTGTGTATACCAGAGAGTTGAAAAAGCCACATGCATGCCAAGTGCTGGAAATATGCTCAGAAAAGCCTGAGAAGAACCTAAGTTTTCACCTCTGGCTGATGTCAGCATCCATGTAAGCAGGAACTGAACACCAAGGGAGAGTTGTAAACAAACTGGCTAGGCATGGAGGGAGTCCCCCAATATAAAACCAGTCTGAAAACAGAGTAATTTTTTCATCTTCTTTTTTCTTTTATTCCACTTATAAAACAAGATATTTACATGTCTTTTTATAAAATGTAAATGCATGTTGACCACGAAACTTTTAAAAAAATACAAAGGTTTCCTAGAGGGGCTCATTAAAAAAAAATGAAAAAAAAAAATGCAGAGGCCGGGCACGGTGGCCTCTGTATTCACTCTGTTGTTCAGGCCGGAGTGCATCCTCTTTTTTCACTTTCTTTTTTTCACTTATTTTTATTTTTTGTGCGTACATAGTAGATGTATATGTTTATGGGGTATGTGAGATATTTTTGATAAGACGTGCATAATAAGCCCATCAGGGTAAATAGAGTACCCATCACCTCAAGCATTTATCCTTAGTGTTACAAACAATCCAATTATACTGTTTTAGTTATTTTTAAATGTGTAATTAAATTATTGTTGACTATAATCACCTTGTTGTGCTATCAAATGCTAGGTCTTATTCATTCTTTCTATTTTTTGTACTCAATAGCCATCCTCGCTTCCCCTCCAGTCGCCCACCAACCTTCCCAGCCCCTGGTAGCCATCATTCTACTCTGTATCTCTATGAGTTCAATTGTTTTACATTTTAGCTCTGGCAAATAAGTGAGAACATGTGCGGTTTGTCTTTCTGTGCCTGACTTAATTTCACTTAACATAATCACCTCCAGGTACATCCATGTTGTTGCAAATGAAAATATCTCACTCTTTTTTTTTAAAGACTCAATTTTATATTTATTTATTTTTTATTTATTTATTTGAGATGGAGTCTCACTCTATTGTTCAGGCCAGAGTGCAATGGCTCAATCTTGGCTCACTGCAACCTCTGCCTTCCTGGTTCAAGTAATTATCCTGCCTCAGCCTCCTGAGTAGCTGGGATTACATGCATGCAACACCACACCCAGCTAATTTTTGGATTTTTAGTAGAGATGGGGTTTCACCATGTTGGCCAGGCTGGTCTTGAACTCCTGACCTTGTGATCCACCTGCCTCGGCCTCCCAAAGTGCTGGGATTACAGCCACCATGCCCAGTCAAGATCTTACTCTTTTTATGGCTGGATAGTACTCCATTTTGTATATGTACCACATTTTCTTTATCTGTTCATCTACTGATGAACATTTAGGTTGCTTCCAAATCTTGGCTATTGTGAAATAAGGCTGCAGTAAACATGAGAATGCAGGTATGTGTTCAATATACTGATTTCCTTTCTTTAGGGTATATGCCCAGAAGTGGGATTGTTGGATCATAAAGTAGCTCTAATGTTAATTTTTTGAGGAAATCTCCAAACTGTTCTCCATAGTGGTTGTACTAATTTACATTCCCACTGAAAGCGTTCGAGGGTTCCCTTTTCACCACATCCTCACCAGCATTTGTTATTGCCTGTCTTTTGGATAAAAACTAGTTTAACTGGGGTAAGATGGTATCTCATTACATTTTTTTTTTTGTTTGAGACGAAGTCTTGCTCTGTCAGGCAGGAGTGCAATGGCACGATCTAGGCTCACTGCAACCTCTGCTTCCTGGGTTCAAGCAATTTTCCTTTCTCAACCTCCTGAGTAGCTGGGATTACAGGTGTGCACCACCATGCTCAGCTAATTTTTTTGTATTTTTAGTAGAAACGGGGTTCACCATGTTGGCCAGGCTGGTCTCGAACTCCTGACTTCAAGTGATTCAACTGCCTCGGCCTCCCAAAGTGCTGGGATTACAGGCGTGAGTCATCGTGCCCAGACAGTATCTCAATATAATTTTGATTTGCATTTCTTTGATGATCAGTGATGTTGAGCACCTTTTCATAAACCCGTTTGCCATTGGTATGTCTTCTTGTGATAAACATCTATTCAGATATTTGGCCCATTTTTAAATTGTATTATTAGATTTTTTTCCCTATAGAGTTGTTTGAACTCCTTACATATTCTCATTATTAATCACTTGTCAGATGAGCAGTTTGCAAATATTCTCCCATTCCGTGGGTTGTCTCTTCACTTTGTTGATTGCTTCCTTTGCTGTGCAAAAGCTTTTTAACTTGATATGATTGCATTTGTCCACTTTTGCTTTGGCTGTCTGTGCTTGCGGAATATTACTCAAGAAATCTTTGCTCAGTCCAATGTCCTGGAAAGTTTCCCCAGTGTTTTCTTGTAGTAGTTTCATGGTTCGATGTCTTGGATTTAAGTCATTTATTCATTTTGATTTGATTTTTGTAGATGGTGACAGGGATCTAGTTTCATTCTTTCTGCTTATGAATATCCAGTTTTCCCAGTTTCATTTATTGAAGAGACTGTCTTTCCCCCAGCACATTTTCTTGGCACCTTTGTTGAAAATGAGTTTGCTGTAGATGTATGGATTTGTTTCTGGGTACTCTATTATGTTCCATTGGTCTACTTGTCTGTCTTTATGCCAGTACCATGTTGTTTTGGTTACTGTAGCTCTGTAGTATAATTTTAAGTCAGGTAATGTAATTCCTCCAGTTTGGTTCTTTTTGCTCAGTATGATTTTGGCTATTGTGGGTCTTTTATGGTTGCATATAAATTTTAGGATTTTTTTTTCTATTTCTATGAATAATGTCATTGGTATTCTGACAAGGATTGCATTGAATCTGTAGATTGCTTTGGATAGTATTGACATTTTAACAACATTTATTCTACCAATTCATGAAAATGGAATCTTTTCATTTTTTGTGTCCTCTTCAAGTTCTTGCATCAATGTTTTATATTAGGTTGGTGCAAAAGTAATTGCAGTTTTTGCCATTAATAGTAATGGCAGCTGGGTGTGGTGGCTCAGGCTTGTAATGTCAGCACTTTGGAAGGCAAAGGCGGGTGGACCACTTGACGTCAGGAGTTTGAGACCAGTCTGGCCAACATGGCAAAACCCCGCCTCTACTAAAAATACAAAAATTAGCCAGGTGTGGGGGCCTACACCTGTAATCCTAGCTACTCCGGAGGCCGAGGCAGGAGAATCACTTGAACCCTGGAGGCGGAGGTTGTAATGAACCAAGATCACACCACTGCACTCCAGCCTGGGTGACAGAGCAAGACTCTATTTAAAAAAAACCAAAAAAACAAAAAAACGAGTAACGACAAAAACTGCATTTACTTTTGCACCAACCTAATATAGAGATCTTTCACTTTTTTGTTAATTTCTAGTTTTTTTGTTTTGTTTTGTTTTGTAGCTATTGTAAATGTAATTGCTTTCTTGATTGCTTTTTCAGATTGTTTCCTGTTGGCATATAGAAATGCTACCGATCTTTGTACGTTAATTTTGTATTCTGCAACTTTACTGAATTTGTTTATCAGTTCTAATAGTTTTTTAGTGGAGTCTAGGTTTTTCCAAATATAAGATTATGTTATTTGCAAACAAGGGTAATTGGACTTCTTCCTTTAAAATTTGGATGCCCTTTTTATCTTTCTCTTCTTTGATTGCCCTAGCTAGGACTTCCAGTACTGTGTTGAACAACAGTGGTGACAGTGGGTGTCCTTGTTGTGTTCCACATCTTAGAGGAAAGGCTTTCAATTTTTCCCCATTCAGTGTGATAATAACTGTGGGTCTGTCATATATCACCTTTATTATGTTGAGGTATGTTCCTTCTATACCTAGTTTTTTGAGGGTTTTTATCATGAACAAATACTGAATTTTATCAAATGCTTTTTCAGCAATTGAAATCATCATATATATATATAGATGTGTTTTTTTTTTTTTTTTTTTAGTTGGAGGATATATCTGTCACCCAGGCTTGAGTGCAGTTACACGATCTCAGCTCACTGCAACCTCCACCTCCCAGGTTCAAGCAATTCTCCTGTGCCTCAGCCTCCCTAGTAGCTGGGATTACAGGTATGTGCCACCATGCCCGGCTACTTTTTTTTTTTTAATTTTTAGTAGAGACGGGGTTTCATCATGCTGGCCAGGCTGGTCTTGAACTCTCTACCTCAAGTGATCCACCCACCTCGGCCTCCCAAAGTGCTGATATTACAGACATGAGCTACTGCGCTCAGCATGTTTGTATAGTTTCTAAAATCCCTTTCACCATTGATTTCTAGTTTTGTTCCATTGTGGTCAGAGAAGATGCTTGATGTTATTTCAATGTTTACAAATGTTTGGGGCTGGGCACAGTGGCTTATGCCTTTATGCCTGTAATCCCAGCACTTTCGAAGGCCAAAGCAGGTGGATCATGAGGTCAGGAGTTCGAGACCAGCCTGGCCAATATGGTGAAAAGCCATCTCTACTAAAAATACAAAAATTAACCAGGCATGGTGGCACTCTCCTGTAGTCCCAACTACTCAGGAGGCTGAGGCAGAAGAATTGCTTGAACTGGGGAGGCAGAGGTTGCAGCTAGCTGAAATTGCACCACTTCATTCTAGGCTGGGTGACAGAGCGAGACTCCATCTCAAACAAACAACAAAAAAAAGTCCCTCCTGAGTAGTTGGGACTACAGGAGAGTGCCACCATGCCTGGTTAATTTTTGTATTTTTAGTAGAGATGGCTTTTCACCATATTGGCCAGGCTGGTCTCGAACTCCTGACCTCATGATCCACCTGCTTTGGCCTTTGAAAGTGTTTTTAAGACTTGCTTTGTGACCTAACATATGGTTGTCCTTGAGAATGACCCATGTGCTAAAAGAAGAATGTGTATATTGCAGCTGTTGGATGAAATGTTTTGTAAATATCTATTAGATCCACTTTTTCTATAGTGCAGATTAAGTCTGGCATTTCTTTGTTGGTTTTCTATCTGGAAAATCCATCGAATGCTGAAAATGGGATATTGAAACCGTGATTGTGGCATTGCACTCTAGCCTGGGCAACATCAAAAGATCCCATCTCTAAAACAAAAAAAAAAAAAAAAAAAAGAAAAAAAAAGAAAAGAAAATGTGGTATATATACACAATGGAATACTATTCAGCCATAAAAAAGAATGAAATTGTGTCATTTGTAACAACATAAATGGAACTAACTGGATGTCATATGTTATATGAAATAAGCCAGGCACAGAAAGACAAATACTATATAATCTCACTCATATGTTGGAAATGAAAAAAGTTGACCTCACAGAAACAGAGAATGGAATTATAGATACCAGAGGCTGGAAAAGGTGTGTGGGTGGGAGGGGGTGATGAAAAGAAGTTTGTTAATGGATCCAGTCATACAGTTAGAAGAAATATGTTCTAATGTTCCATAACCGAGTAGGGTCAGTAGAGTTAGCAACAATATATTGTATATTTCAAAGTAGCTAGAAGAGAGTACTTGAAATGTTATCAACATATAGAAATGACATGCCAGGCTGGGTGCGGTGGCTCACGCCTGTAACCCAGCACTTTGGGAGTCCAAGGTGAGCAGATCACAAGGTCAGGAGTTTGAGACCAGCCTGGCCAATATGGTGAAACCTCGTCTCTACTAAAAATACAAAAATTAGCCAGGCGTGGCGATGGGTGCCTGTAGTTCCAGTTACTTGGGAGGCTGAGGCAGGAGAATCGCTTGAACCCAGGAGGCGGAGGTTGCAGTGAGACAAGATTGCACCACTGCTCTCCAGCCTGGGTGACAGAGTGAGACCCTGTCTCAAAAAAAAAAAAAAAACCTAATGGGCTGGCCACAGTGGCTCACGCCTGTAATCCCAGAACCGTGGGAGGCTGAGGCAGGTGGATCACGAGGTCAGGAGTTCGAGACCAGCCTGGCCAAGATGGTAAAACTCCATCTCTACTAAAAATACAAAAAATTAGCTGGATGTGGTGGCACATGCCTGTAATTCTAGCTATTTAGGAGGCTGAGACTGGAGAATAGTTTGAAACCAGGAGTCAGAGGTTGCAATGAGCTGAGATTGCACCACTGCACTCCAGCCTGGGCAACAAGAACGAAACTCTGTGTAAAAAAAAAAATAAATTACCTAATGAGTACAGTGTACACGATTTGAGTGATGGTTACACTTTAAAGCCCAAACTTCACCACTACATAATATATCCATGTAAGAAAACTGCATATGTATCCTCAAATCTGTAAAAATAAAATAAAATAATGTCTTGTTCTTTTCTTATGTTTTCAATTATATCTTTAATCATTTTAAGCATAGTTATTTTATAGTGTGTATCAGATGAGTCTGCATATTTTGGGGTCTAATTCTATTTGCTTGTCTTCAGACATTTGATTATGGTGTGGTATTTTTTCGTGTGTTTTGTAATTTTTTATTTTAAATTGTGTTCAGTGCAGCTTTACTTGTGAGGATCTTGTGAAAGACGTGTCTCTCTAGAGCTGTTTTATGTTGCTTCCGCCAGGTAGAAATAGCAATAGTTATACTCTTAAGTGAGTATACACTTTATACTCATTTTTTGGTGTAGAGGGTTCCTGGACATTGTAGAAGGTATACATTTTGAATCCCAAACCCATGTGAAAGCAGGCCTCAGAGGGAGACCTTTTTCTACCTTCTCAGAGACCAGGTTGTCTTCCTATGCTAGTGAATGAATTTTTGTCTAGTTCAACCTTATTGAAGGTGTAGTCCTTTAAAAGTCCCAACTTTCTACAGGTATGTTCCACCCCTCTGCCTTACTTAGGCCCAAGGCTCTGTCTCCTGTCTCTACAAGGCCATCAAAACCTAAGCACCTGGGCTTGTTTTGACAGCACTTGTACTGGAATTGAAACAATGCAGAGAAGATTAGCATGATCCCTGCACAAGGATGACACACAAATCTGTGAAGTGTTCTATATTTTAAAAAAAAATGCAGGGGGGATCATGACAGATGGGAGGCAGGATTAGATCGCAGCTCCAACTTGGATGAACAGAGCAGCATGTTGAGGCTCACATCATGAATTTTTGCTCCAGAACAACTGCAGGAATAAATCAGGAAACCCAAGAGGACTCACAGACCCTCTGAAGGAAGTGGGCTGCTCTTGCAGGACCCAGGAGACACCCCAAATACTGTGAGTGCCCAAACTGTGGAAGTGGGAAAGGGAGATTGTCTGCCCCTGAACACACACCCCCGCTAGAGAAACTGAAGGCCTAGATTATGGGAGAAGATTCTGACCTTACCTGGAGCTGAGTCAATTTAGATAGCCGAGTGAAATACAGGAGTAGAAGAAGCAGTGGGAAAAGTCCTGTGAGCTCACTGGGTCCCCTAGCAAACCATTTCTGCCTGGCCTTACAGGGGTCCTTCAGTAGGGTGGCCAGAGGCACTTGGAAAAGGTCACAGGGAGAAGGAACTCTCCAGCTGAACTTTGTAACAATTTGAACTGAAGCCGGGCGCAGTGGCTCATGCCTGTAATCCTAGCACTTCGGGAGGGCGAGGTGGGTGGATCACCTGAGGTCAGGAGCTCGAGACCAGCCTGACTAATATGGTGAAACCTCGTTGTCTACAAAAAATAAAAAAATTAGCCAGGTGTGGTGGCACATGCCTGTAATCCTAGCTACTTGGGAGGCTGAGGCAAGAGAATTGCTTGAACCTTGGAGTCAGAGGTTGCAGTGAGCCGATATCACACCACTGCACTCCAGCCTGGGTGACAGAGCAAAACTCCATCTCAAAACCTTCAAAACTATGCAGCTGCTATGGGGGATGGGGGTGAGGAACCTTCAAAACTATGCAAATACATGGGAATTAAATAACCTGTTCCTGAATGATCATTGGGTCAAAAATGAAATCAAGATGAAAATTAAACAAATCTTCAAACTGAATGATAATAGTGATGCAGTCTATCAAAACCTATAGGATTGCTGGGCACAGTGGCTCATGCCTGTAATCTCAGCACTTTGGGAGGCTGAGGTGGGTGGATCACCTGAGGTCAAGAGTTTGACGCCAGCCTGGCCAACATAGTGAAATCCCGTGTCTACCAAAAATACAAAAATTAGCTGGGCATGGTGGCAGGTGCCTATAATCCCAGCTACTCAGGAGGCTGAGGCAGGAGAATCGCTTGAACCCAGGAGGCAGAGGTTGTAGTTAGCCGAGATTGCGCCACTGCACTCCAGCCTGGGGGACAAGAGTGAATAAAACCTCTGGGATTCAGCAAAGGGGGTGCTAAGAGGAAAGTTCACAATCCTAAACACCTACATCAAAAAGTCTGAAAGAGCACAAACAGACAATCTAAGGTCACGCCTCAAGGAACTAGAGAAACAAGAACAAACTGAACCCAAACCCAGCAGAAGAAAGGAAATAAGCAGATCAGATCAGAGCAGAACTAAACGAAATTGAAACAAACAAACCAACAAAAAAATACAAAAGATAAATGAAACAAAAAGCTGGTTCTTTGAAAAAATAAATAAAATTGATAGACCATTAGCAAGATTAACCAAGAAAAGAAGAGAGAAAAATCCAAATAAGCTCAATAAGAAACAAAATGGGAGATATTACAACTGACACTACAGAAATACAAAAGATCATTCAAAGCTACCATGAATACCTTAACACACATAAACTTAGAAAATCTAGAAGAGATGGATCAATTTCTGGGAAGATACAACCCTCCTAGCTTAAATCAGGAAGAACTAGATACCATGAACAAACCAATAACCAGCAGTGAGACTGAAATGGTAATTAAAAAATTACAAACAACAAAAAAAATCCAGGACCAGACAGATTCACAGCAGAATTCGAGCGGACATTCAAAGAAGAATGCTACTGATGCTATTCCACAAGACAGAGAAAGAGGTAACCCTCCCTAAATCATTCTATGAAGCCGGTATCATTCTAATACCCAAACCAGGAAATGACATAACCAAAAAAAACAAAACAAAACAAAACAAAACTACAGACCAATATCCTTCATGAACATAGATGCTAAAATCCTTAACAAAATACTGGCTAACTGAATCCAACAATATATCAGAAAGATAATCTACCACGATCAAATTGGTTTCATACCAGAGATGAAGGGATGGTTTAACATATACAAGTCAATAAATGTGATACATCACATAAACAGGATTAAAAACAAAAATCATATTATTATCTCAATAGATACAGAAAAAGCATTTGACAAAATCCAGCATCACTTTATGATCAAACTCTCAGCAAAACTGGCATACAAGGGGCATACTTCAATGTAATAAAAGCTATCTATGACAAACCCACAGCCAAGATAATATTGAATGGGGAAAAGTTGGAAGCATTCCCTCTGAGAACTGGAACAAGACAAGGATGTCCACTCTTATAACTTCTTTTCAACATAGTGCTGGAAGTCCTAGCTAGAGCAATTGGACAAGAGAAAGAAATAAAGGACATCCAAATCGGTAAAGAGGAAGTCTAACTGTTGCTGTTTGTGGATGTTATGATTGTTTACCTAGAAAATTCTTAAGACTCCTCCAGAAAGCTCCTAGAACTGATAAATGAATTCAGCAAAGTTACCGGATACAAAATTAATGTACATAAATCAGTAGCTCTTCTATATACCAACATTGACCAAGCTGAGAATCAAATCAAGAACTCAACTTCTTTTACAATAGCTGCAAAAAAGATAAAATACTTAGGAATAGACCTAACCAAGGAGGTGAAAGGCCTCTACAAGGAAAACTACAAAACACTGCTGCAAGAAATCATAGATGACACAAACAAATATAAACACATCTCATGCTCATGGATGGGTAGAATCAATATTGTGAAAATAACCATACTCCCAAAAGCAATGTACAAATTAAATGCAATTCCCATCAAAATACCACCATCATTCATCACAGAATTAGAAAAACAATTATAAAATTAATATGGAACCAAAAAAGAGCCTGCATAGCCAAAGCAAGACTAAGCAAAAAGAACAAATCTAGAGGCATCACATTACCTGATTTCAAGCTATACTATAAGGCCACAGTCACACAAACAGCATGGTACTGGTATAAAAATAGGCACATAGATCAATGGAACAGAATAGAGAAGCCAGAAATAAACCCAAATACTTACAGCCAACTGATCTTCGACAAAGCAAACAAAAACATAAAGTGGAGAAAGGACACTCTTTTCAACAAATGGTGCTGGGATAAGCAGCTAGCTACATGTCAGAGAATGAAACTGGATCTTCATCTCTCACCTTATACAAAAATCAACTCAAGATGGATTAAGAACTTGAATCTGAGACCTGAAACTATAAAAGCAAATGAAACTATAAAAACTCTAGAAGAGTGCTCGCTTCGGCAGCACATATACTAAAATTGGAATGACACAGAGAAGATTAGCATGGCCCCTGCGCAAGGATGACGTGCAAATTTATGAAATGAATTAAAAAAAATTCTAGAAGAAAACATTAGAAAAGCCATTCTAGACATTGGCTGATGTCTAGAAAAGATTTCATGACCAAGAACCAAAAAGCAAATGCAATAAAAACAAATATAAATAGCTGGGAGTTAATTAAACTAAAGAGCTTTTGCACAGCAAAAGGAACAGTCAGCAGAGTAATCAGGCAACCTGCAGAGTGGGAGACAAGCTTCACAATCTATACATGTGACAAAGGACTAATACCCAGAATCTAAAATGAACTCAAGCAAATCAGCAAGAAAAAAACAAACAATTCCATCAAAAAGTGTGCTAAGTACATGAAAAGACAATTCTCAAAAGAAGATATACAAAAATATATGAAAAAATGCTCAATATCACTAATGATCAAGGAAATGCAACTCAAAACCGCAATGTTATACCACCTTACTTCTGCAAGAATGGCCATAATCAAAAAAGCAAATAAAAACAGTAGATGTTGGCATGGATGTGGTGATCAGGGAACACTTCTATGTGCTGCTGGGAATGTAAAGTAGTACAGCCACTATGGAAAACAGTGTGGAGATTCCTTAAAGAGCTAAAAGTAGAACTTCCATTTGATCCAGCAATCCCACTACTGGGTATCTACCCAGAGGAAAAGAAGTCATTATATGAAAAAGATACTTGCACACGCATGTTTATAGCAGCACAATTTGCAATTGCAAAAACGTGGAACCAATCCAAATGCCCATAAAGAAACTGTGGTATATATATACACAAAGGAATACTACTCAGCCATAAAAAGGAATGAATTAATAACATTCACAGCAACCTGGATGAGATTGGAGAGTATTATTCTAAGTGAAGTAACTCAGGAATGGAAAACCAAACATTGTATGTTCTCACTCATAAGTGGGAGCTAAGCTATGAGGATACAAAGGCATAAGAATGACACAATGGACTTTGAAGACTCGGGGAGAAAGGGTGGGAAGGAAGTGAGGGATAAGACTACAAATTGGGTTCAGTGTATACTGCTTGGGTGATGGGTGCACCAAAATCTCACAAATCACCACTGAAGAACTTACCCATGTAACCAAACACCACCTGTTCCCCAATAACCTGTGGAAATAAAAATAAATAATAAAAGCCTGAGCACCTTAATGAGACAACGAAGCTACCTCCACGCCACCCCACCCCCACCCCTAGTGGAGCAACCGATATTTTAACTCCTACCCAACACTCTGGTTTGGGTTTTTTTCCACTTTGTTTTGATCCCTGGGTATTTCTTTTACTTACTGCAAGCTCAGCTGTACATTTAAAAGGATTTTATATTGTATTTGGTATTTCTAAGTGTTTAGGTGTGTGGGAGGACTTTCATTCAGTTTATTTTGGCTACCATATTACTGGAAATAGACATCAAAGATTATTTTAAAAGGAAAATAATTTTAGGATGGCAAGCAGCATTGGCTTAGATACCAATATTAGACTGAATTCTTAGATTAAAGAATTGTTACTTAGAAGGTCATCCTCCTTTCTTTCATAGAAGAATGTAAATGGACTTTTTTCCTGCCCTATTTTATCTTTAAAGATTTTGGCTTGCCTAAAAAAGTAAACCAAACTGTGGACTGGCCTGGCGCAGTGGCTCATGCCTATAATCCCAGCACTTTGGGAGGCTGAGATAGGCAGATCACGAGGTCAGGAGATCAAGACCATCCTGGCCAACATGGTGAAATCCTTTCTCTACTAAAATACAAAAACATTAGCTGGACATGGTGCTGCGTGCCTGTAGTCCCAGCTACTCTGGAGGCTGAGGCCGGGGAATCGCTTCAACCCAGGAGACAGAGATTGCAGTGAGCCAGGATCACGCCACTGCACTCCAGCCTCCAGTCTGGTGACAGAGCAAGACTCCGTCTCAAAAAAACAAACAAGGCAAGGTGCAGTGGCTTACGTCTGCAATCCCAGCACTTTGGGAGGCTGAGGCAGGTGGATCGCAAGGTCAGGAGTTTGAGACCAGCCCGGCCAATATGGTGAAACCCCATCTCTACTAAAAATACAAAAATTAGCCGGGCGTGGTGGCATGCACCTGTGGTCCCAGCTACTTGGGAGGCTGAGGCAAGAGAATCGCTTGAACCCAGAAGGCGAAGGTTGCAGTGAAGTGAGATCACGCCACTGTACTCCAGCCTGGGCAACAGAGCGAGACTGTGTCTCAAAAACAAAAACTAAACACACAAACAAATAAACTGTCGACAGTTTTTTGTTTGTGTATATATGTGTGTGTATATATATATATGGTGAATATATAGATAAATATATATATATATAAATTGAGAACAATTAATTTGATCAAGACTCTCATACCCATCCAGAATAAAATCTAAACTCCTTAGCTGGCATAACTATGTAGTCCATGTCTACCTTGTGATTCTCATTTCTAAAGATTCTTCGATGCCTACCTTGCATTTAAATTGCACCAGATTACTACAACTTCCCCCAGATTCTACATATTAGACCTAAACTTGTGATTTGTTTTTTTTTTAGACAGAGTTTCACTCTTGTCTCCTAGGCTGGAGTGCAATGGTGCGATCTCGGCTCTGCAACCTCTGCCTCCCAGGTTCAAGAGATTCTCCTGCCTGAGCCTCCCAAGTAGCTGGGATTACAAGCATGTACCACCACGTCCGGCTAATTTTTTGTATTTTTAATAGAGTTGGGGTTTCACCATGTTAACCAAGCTGGTCTCAAACTGCTGACCTCAAATGATAAGCCCGCCTCAGCCTCCCAGAATGCTGGGATTAGAGGCGTGAGCCACCATGCCCAGCCAAGTTGCTGCTATCTATATATATGGATGTATTTATTTTGAGATGGCGTTTCTCTCTTGTTGTCCAGGCTGGAGTGCAACGGCACGATCTAGGCTCACTGCAACCTACTGGGCCCAAGCAATTATCCTGCCTCAGCCTCCTGAGTAGCTGGGATTACAGGTATGCACTACCATGCCTGGCCAATTTTGTATTTTTAGTAGAGATGGGGTTTCACCATGTTGGTGAGGCTGGTCTCAAACTCCTGACCACAAGTTATCATCCTGCCTTGGCCTCCCAAAGTGCTGGGATTACAGGTGTGAGCAACCACGCCCGGCCTGGAAGGGATGTTTAGATATATTGACAAGTTGCAGAATGCACTGAACCCATCAGCTTTTACAGTGGATTTCCCTTTCAGTCTCAAAATATTTTGAGAGGTTGGTAATTTCTTTATTGATTTTTTTTCTGAAAAAAAATTAATTAGCATCCATTATAAAAACTTTAAAACCACAGCAGTGTAAAAATAGGATATATAGGAACTCCTTTGCACTCCCCTCATTTAGTTCTTCACAGAATTAATGATCGTTAATATTTTCTTGTTTATTCTTTCAGAACTCCATTTATTGGTGAAAATGATGTCATATAAAACATCTTAGCTAGACTCAGGAGAGTGAGGCAGGAGAACCACTTGAAACCGGGAGGTGGAGGCCACGAGCTGAGGCCACACCACCTCACTCCAACCTTGGCAACAGAGTGAGACTAAATAAAAGAAGAAGAAAAAAGAAAAAATGTCTTAGCCAGGCACAATGGCTCATGCTTGTAATCACAGCACTTCTGGAGGCCAAAGTGGGAAGATTCCCCTGAGGATAGGAGTTTGAGACCAGCCTTGGCAACTCAGAGAGACCCCATCTCTTATGTTTTTTCCTATGCTTTCTCTTAGACATTTCTTTCTCTTTTTACAGAACCACTGACTTACCTGTTTATGTGTCATGGCAAATTCAAATGAGAGTGATAAACTCTCTTGTATTGTGGGGCACCTGTTTAATTTAAACTTTGCTCAGAGAGTGGCCATGAGGGATGTGCTGACTAATCTTTTCTTGGGATATTGTTTCTCATTTTCCCTTTTCCTTTTTTCTTCCTGTTCATCTTCCAGTTCCTTTTCATTTTTCTCTTCTTTTTCTTGGTCTCTCTTTCTGCCTGCTTCTCCTCCTCTGTCTCTCCGTTTCTGCTTTCCCTTTTGTTTGTCTTCACTGTAATTTTCATTTGCTTGTTCTGGATTTTGATCCCAAGGCATAGCTGGTTGTTTCTGTATAACAAGATCCCAACTTTTCAATTTTGTGAAGTTATCACCACCTTCCAGCCCTTGCTAATTTAGATCCATGATTGTTTTGCTTTGAGTCTTCTCTCTTAGAGGCTCTGTTTGATTTTTAGAAATAAAAAAAATTATCAGTGCCAGATGGTTTTACCTCAGAAAAGTCACAATCGTGGGAAATATTTTCTGGCCAGGCGCGGTGGCTCACGCCTGTAATCCCAGCACTTTGGGGGGCCCAGGTGGGTGGATCACCTAAGGTCAGGAGTTCGAGACCAGCCTGACCAATATGGTGAAACCACATCTCTACTAAAAATAAAAAAATTAGCCAGCCATGGTGATGGATGCCTGTAGTCCCAGCTACTCAGGAGGCTGAGGCAGGAGAATCACTTGAACCTGGGAGGCAGAGGTTGCAGTGAGCCCAGATCGCACCACTGCACTCCAGCCTGAGCAACGGAGTGAGACTCCATCTCACACACACAAAAGAAAAAAGAAAGAGAGAAAAAAATATTTTCGATGAGTTTGTTTCTATTAAACCAAGAAAGTAGAATTTTAAAAACTCCAGTTTTGGTGTAAATAACATGTTTTAAACTTAACTGCTGTGTGTTTTAATTTATCTGTTTTTCAGTATTTTTTCCAACTGCTTTAATGTTCTGGAAAAAAGTTAACTATTCAAGAATACATAAAAGCATGTATATGGAACCTGTATTTTGCCTTTTGGCTTAGACGCCAATATGGCTCAGTGTGGCACTGTTACTGGTCCTGTCTTTATTAAAAATCTTGATATTTTGTTCATTATGGACTTTTGCATTAATTTTATTTTTAAAATATTTCATTAAAACATCATTCCTCTTGATAACTGAGTTTTTTCATACCCCCTTCAATTTTGCACGTGAAGCAAGTGCCTCATTCACCCCACTCTACTCCCAGCCCTCCTCGAGGTCCTTAGATATAAATAATCTATTTGATATGCCAGTGTTGTGTGGGAAGTATAATTCTTTTTTAAAAAAAATCGGCCGGAACCACCATCTTCCAGTAATTTGCCAAAATGATAAACACAAAGGAAAAGAGGAGAGGAACACGATAGATGTTCTCTAGGCCTTTTAGAAAACATGGAGTTGTTCTTTTGGCTACATGCATGTGAATCTATAAGAGAAATGCAAATCAAAACCATACTGAGGTACCACCTCACGCCAGTTAGTATGGCTATTATTAAAAAATCTGGAGACAACAGATGCTGGAGAGGATGTGGAGAAATAGGAACACTTTTACACTGTTGCTGGGGGTATAAATTAGTTCAACCATTGTGGAAGACAGTGTGGTGATTCCTCAAGGACCTAGAAATAGAAATTCCATTTGACCCAGCAATCCCATTACTGGGTGTATATCCAGAGGATTATAAATCATTCTATTATAAAGACACATGTACACATATGTTCATTGCGGCACTGTTTACAATAGCAAAGACCTGGAACCAACCCAAATGCCCATTGGTGATCGACTGGACAAGGAAAATGTGGCACATATACTCCATGGAATACTATGCAGCCATAAAAAATGATGAGTTCTCTGCATTGATAATGAAACAAAAATAAATAAATAAATAAGAAAAAACGATAAGTTCATGTCCTTTGTAGGGACATGGATGAATCTAGAAACCATCATTCTCAGCAAACTGACACAAGAACAGAAAATCAAACACCACA